>JBBPBX010000239.1:109279-123298 GCA_038048925.1 Garcialebias charrua
GGCTCATGGTATTGAGACAATCGTCCAATGGAGGGAAGACCAAAAGACTTGTAAGGATCCTAGGACAGACAGCAAACCATAAAAATGAACAGACGCTTTGTTTATTAATCCTAAAACAGTAGTCTTAGCAGAACATCTCAAAGGTTTCAAATATTTTCTACTTAGTAGTTGTACTAGTTAAGTCAAATCCATACATTAACGACTGTTTTCTGATGTTAATACAGAGCTGAGCTGGTGTTTCTAGTTGTAAAACGCACCTACAGTGCCTCCAAACTTGCAATAAGATGCTAATATATTATCACTATTGAAGGAGATTTTAATATGAACAGTTGATTCACAGAAAATAAACCTTCAGATTGAAGCTGTACATTTAATACCTGACAGAAAAGGCATCTGTCCTTCAGAAACATGAAAACAAAAAGGAAATTATAAATTGGAGGTATTGGAAACTGTGCGGGGGATAGTTGGACGTAAATTTGAAGTAATTTAATTGGTTTAAAGCTAACGAGATCAGCTGTGAACTAATGGAAACGAAAGTTACTACTGTAACTACGGTTCTATGAATCCTGGATAACCGCCAGAGGCAGTGCTTTCAAAGCACGAATTAGCATTCTTGCGCATGCGCAGATCGAGTACAAATGACAAACAACGTCACCCCGTGACCTGCCGGGGACCCGCGTGACTCTATATAGGCACGTCACACCCGGGACCCAGTCCCTCAATCTTCTCACAAAGCAAGGATTCCGAGGGACTAAGAGCTCTGGCGGTCATCCGAGATTCATAGAACCGTAGTTACAGTAGTAACTTTCGTTCCATTTCATTCCTCCTGACCGCCAGAGGCGGTGCTTTCAAAGCACGGATGACGCATGGCAACATGGTCACAAGGAAACAGCAACATTCAAGGAACAACTACCACGCCACTCACATAATGTGATGGGGAGATATGCTGCTCCAGAACTCCTTGAAGGGGATAGGGCGCAGCCACATTCACTCTGTAAAATCGAGTAAAGGTACCCTGCGACGTCCAGGAGGCCGCACGGCATATACTGTCCAATGGTACCCCTGTCATGGCAGCAAACTAGCTCGACATGCCCCTCGTAGAGTGGCACTTCACTCCCGCCGGTAGTGGCCGGTCCTGCAAGGCATAAGCCTTGGAGACCAAATCCACAACCGTGTGCCAGTCGCTGCTTAGAGAGTGCCTGACCTGTCAGTGGGCCAGTATAGCACACAAAAAGGCCATTCGTCCTCCGGATGGGTGCAGTAGCGGCCACATACGCCACAAGTGCACGAACAGAGCACAGGTGTTCGGAGGAACCACCAGTGTCAAACCGGGCAAGATGGAGCGGTTGGGTACTACCGGCTGGTAGGGACACTTTAGGCAAAAATGCCACATCAGGCCACAGTGTGACACCTAAGCCATCAGGGTTCCATCGGCAACAGGGCTCGGCCACTGAAAAAGCCTGCAATTCCCCCACACGTTTCGCGAAAGCCATTGTCACAAGAAATGCCGTATCAGTGAGAGCCATTTGAGGTCCGCAGATGCCAGGGGCTCAAATGGGGGGGGGCGCGAAGAGCCTCCAGCACCAGAGAAAGGTCCCATGCTGGCACCACAGGGCGTTTGAGTGGATGCAAACGCTGAGCACCTCTCAAAAACAGTGCAACGGCCTTGTCCTGGCCCATCGAACAACCATTTAGGCCGATATGCCAACGAGAAATGGCAGCCACATAAACCTTCAAGGTAGATGGGGACCGTCCTCGATCTAGTAACACTTGCAGGAAGGTCAGTATGTCAGAGGCTGAACACCGTACCGGATCCTGCCCTTTATCGCGGTACCAGGTCACAAAGGCCGCCCACTCGTCAGTATATATGGCCCGCGTGGATGGCGCCCACGCATTAGCCAAAGTATGTCCCACTGGCCCGGTGTATCCTGAAAATGTAAGCCCCGGCTCTGCAGGGGCCAGACCCAGAGTTGGAGCCGGTCCGGGTCTGGGTGCAGAATCCGACCCTCTATCTGGGAAAGAAGGTCCGCCCTGGAAGGGAGACGCATCGGCGAGCCGGAGCCGAGTTCACGCAGCAGAGGGAACTAAGTCCTTGCCAGCCAGAAGGGGGCCACCAGCAGAACCTTGTGCCCCTCCTGACAAATCCGTTGGAGGGTCTGAAAGAGTAGGCTGAAGGGTAGTGTTTTATGATATTTCAAATCAACCCAAATGTTTAATGTTTTATCATATTTTTAAATAATTTGTCAAGTTCGTGAAGGATAGGCACGCAATTGTTTAGAAAAATTCACACAAGACAATTAAAAATAATGATCTGTTGTGCCGCCGCTTTGGTGCAGTGGATAAAGCGGGCGGCACATATGCTGGAGGCCGAGCCTCTCCACAGGCGTCGCGGGTTCGCGTCCCAGACCCGACGAGCTCATTTCTGTGGTGTCTCCCCCTTCTATACCCGTTTCGCCCTCTCCCTCTCTAATAAAGGCCACTAGCACCCAAAAAAACAAAAAAATATTAAAAATAATAAAAATAATAATAATGATCTGTCATTTATTAAAGAAGTCTGTGACAGAAAAAGTAAAAAAGTAAAAAACAAACATACAATTGTACATCACCTCAGATGTACAAGTCACACACAAACAGTTTTCCTGCTAAGATCAAAGTGTCCGTTTAATCCCGCCACAGTAAAACTTAAATACACACAAACTCAAAGCATTGATGTAAAATACATTATTCCTCACCTTTGACACAAACTGGGAGAGCCTTCACAGTTTGGCGGGAATATACATCAACGCAACCGAGCATCTGATCAGGACCGCGGCAGACTCTCAAATGTTATCTGATCACTTCTTCATTTTATACCTTGTGGGGTGCGTGTAATGACTTCACTCAAACTTGTTTTTCAGAGTGGTGCTAGGCACCTGGGTCAGTTTGCCCTCAACTGAAAACTGCAACTCATCTCTATCTTACATCAACAATTCTACTTGGCTGTGAGATACATGGAAACACATTGTGTGCCTCACTCCCCTTTTCAGAAGAACTGCAGGCTTGAAGTGAGATGGGCGATATGCAACCATTCATCAAAGACCGTATAGCTTTTCTGAGAAGGATGGGCCCTTTGTCCTTCAAAGAAACTCCGGGCCTTTGAAGCAAAATTGCACAACTCCCCCCCTTCAAGGCCAGTTTAATGAACACATAATATAATTTAGACACTAAACTAAAATGTTTTCTCCAGGGATCGTGTGTGTTGCAAAAAGCATTAACTCTTAACATAAAAATTGATAAAGTTAGTCAGTAAACATTTTAATACCAAACACTCATAATTCAGGTAGAAAGGCATAAAGGAGGGTCAGGGGCCAGACGTGCGCTAGCGCATTGTGGCCCAGAGGGCCGCCGTCGCCCAGGGAGAACCAAGGGGGCAGTGAAATGCGTCCCCTGCAGTGGTGGGCACAGACCGCTAGAGAGCGCTAAAGCGCTATTCCGCTTACAGTGGACCTAAACTTTTTGTCAGCGTTTTTGTGAATTGACTAACTTTTATAATTCATAAGCGGATTTATGCTATTTTTATTTAAAATGCAGTACCGCTAATAACTAATTATCTATCAGTAAAAAACAATAAACTTATTTACAAGCTTTTATGCTGCTTGTTTTTTACCTTTTTCCCCACCGTAAACAGCAGAGGAGGAAAGGGTGTGAGGGGGAGGGGGGCAGAGCTGAGAACAGACTGGGCTCTACCATGTAGGTAAATGCCTGGGGGTCCCATTTCAGCAGTGGCCCCGGCCCCGCCTCGCCCCGTGCAGTCACCTACATCACTAACATTGCTCATGCTTGTTAATGTACATTTAACATAAAAATAATTATAGTTACGATGAAAACGATCATTAAATACGCAATAAAAAAAACGGTCGATTTCTTTATCCCCCTACTAAAAATGGACTATTCCATCTTGACAACTTCCGGGTCATAGTTGAACTCAGGGGCTAATTCTGTAGCTGGCTGCGCTCGGTGTCTTCATAAATCCGTAAATAACCCGCTGTTTCAAGCCAAATTAACGTGGCCGGATGATTTTATTGTGTGTTTTGTGATGACCATTCGACGGTGAGTCGTTATTTTTATGTATTTTAGTTACTTTTCATTAAATCTGTTGACTCCCTATAGACGCTAACTGTGTCTGCCTGTTACACCGGTAGTGCTGGGTTACTAATGAAATCCGTAAATAACACCGCTGTTTCAAGCCAAATTAACGTG
This sequence comes from Garcialebias charrua, assembly GCA_038048925.1. Taxonomy (NCBI): domain Eukaryota; kingdom Metazoa; phylum Chordata; class Actinopteri; order Cyprinodontiformes; family Rivulidae; genus Garcialebias; species Garcialebias charrua. The sequence goes on from JBBPBX010000239.1 coordinate 113,519, forward strand.
GCCGGAGGAGTTTATTGTGTGTTTTGTGTCGACCATTCGACGGCGAGTTGTTAGTTTCATGTATTTTGGGTTACTTTTCATTAAATCTGTTGACTACCTATTGACGCTGTGTCTGCCTGTTACACCGGTAGTGCTGGGTTACTAATGAAATCCATAAATAACACCGCTGTTTCAAGCCAAATTAACGTGGCCGGAGGAGTTTATTGTGTGTTTTGTGTCGACCATTCGACGGCGAGTTGTTAGTTTCATGTATTTTGGGTTACTTTTATGTATAAATGCGGTGGCGACACACCCGTGTATTTGAGATTTAAACGTGGTTTTAGGGATTAAAAGATCATTCTATTTTTTGTTAATTTCGTGGCCCAATAGAATATATGTACGTAAAGTATTAAATAAATCCTTTGATTTTTGTAATTTCATCCTTTTAGGATCATTTTTGTTACTTTACAGTTGGCAGTGTAGTGCAAATATTGATAACGCTGCCGGCTATATATAAATATATATATATATATATATATATATATATATATATATATATATATATATATATATATATATATATATATATATATATATATATATATATATATATATATATATATATATATATAATATATATATATATATATATATATATATATATATATATATATATATATATATATATATATATATATATATATATATATATATATATATATATATATATACAAGCCCAAAACCAGAAAAGTTGGCACGTTGTGGAAATCGCAAATAAAAACAGAATACAATGACTTGCAAATCTTTTTCAACCTATATTCAATTGAACACACTGCAAAGACCACATACTTAACGTTCGAACTGGTAAACTTTGTTATTTTTTGCAATTATTAGCTCATTTGGAATTTGATGCCTGCAACATGTTTCAAAAAAGCTGGCACAAGTGACAAAGAAGACAGAGAAATTTGAGGAATGCTCATCAAACACTTATTTGGAATATCCCACAGGTGAACATGCAAATTGGGAACAGGTGGGTGCCATGATTGGGTATAAAAGCAGCTTCCTTGACATGCTCAGTCATCCACATAGAAGGATGGGGCGAGGGTCACCACTCTGTGAACAAATGCGTGGGCAAATTGTCGAACAGTTCAAGAACAACTTTTCTCAACGAGCTATTGCAAGGAATTTAGGAATTTCACCATCTACGGTCCGTAATATCATCAAAAGGTTCAGAGAATCTGGAGAAATCACTACACGTAAGGGGCAAGGCCGAAAACCAACATTGAATGCCCGTGACCTTCGATCCCTCAGGCGGTACTGCATCAAAAACCGACATCAGTGTGTAAAAGATATCACCACATGGGCTCAGGAATACTTCAGAAAACCACTGTCAGTAACTACAGTTCGTCGCTACATCTGTAAGTGCAAGTTAAAGCTCTACTATGCAAAGCAAAAGCCATTCATCAACAAGATCCAGAAACGCCGCCGGCTTTGCTGGGCCCGAGCTCATCTGAGATGGACTGATGCAAAGTGGAAAAGTGTTCTGTGGTCTGATGAGTCCACATTTCAAATTGTCTTTGGAAACTGTGGACGTCGTGTCTTACGGACCAAAGAGGAAAAGAACCATCAGGACTGTTATAGGCGCAAAGTTCAAAAGCCAGCATCTGTGATGGTATGGGGGTGCATTAGTGCCCAAGGCATGGGTAACTTACACATCTGTGAAGGCACCATTAATGCTGAAAGGTACATACAGGTTTTGGAGCAACATATGCTGCCATCCAAGCGACGTCTTTTTCATGGACGCCCCAGCTTATTTCAGCAAGACAATGCCAAGCCACATTCTGCACGTGTTACAACAGCGTGGCTTCGTAGCAAAAGAGTGCGGGTCCTCCCCTGGCCTGCCTGCAGTCCAGACCTGTCCCCCATTGAAAATGTGTGGCGCATTATGAAACGTAAAATACGACAACGGAGACCCCGGACTGTTGAACAACTTAAGCTGTACATCAAGCAAGAATGGGGAAGAATTCCACCTGAAAAGCTTCAAAAATTGGTCTCCTCAGTTCCCAAACGTTTACTGAGTGTTGTTAAAAGGAAAGGCGATGTAACACAGTGGTAAATATGTCCCTGTGCCAACTTTTTTGCAATGTGTTGCTGCCATTGAATTCTAAGTTAATGGTTATTTGCAAAACAAAATAAAGTTTCTCCGTTCGAACATTAAATATATTGTCTTTGCATTCTATTCAGTTGAATATGGGTTGAAAAAGATTTGCAAGTCATTGTATTCTGTTTTTATTTGCGATTTGCACAACGTGCCAACTTTTCTGGTTTTGGGCTTGTAAATAGCGGATTAGATTAGCTTCCACTAATTTTCATAAGACATTTGTGCTTTTGAAATTGTGGACCTAAAAAAATTAATAAGCGTTTTAGAAATTGTGGAACTAATTTTTTAATTAGCGGTGCCCACCTTTGGTCCCCTGAGGCAAAGAGGTCCACGTCTGCTCTGACAGAACAGAGAAACCGTCGGCACGTTCTGTGACCCAGGGACGTAACCTGCTCGGAGGTTGGCCAAGCATGGAACAGCCCAGGTCAGAAGATGCCACGTCAAACACAATAGCTTCCTTGACCTGGTTCCCCCCTGGTGGTTGATTTTAAAAAACCACAGTGGTGTTGTCTGACCTCACCATCACATGCTTCCCCCGCAAACCTGGAAGGAAGCTCCGAAGGGCCAGAAGCATGGCCTGTAACTCCAGGACATTGATGTGCTCCGTCTCTGGGACCACGTCCCCTGTGCCATGCGACCTCGCCAGGTGGCATCCCAGCCCGTGAAGGATGCATCTGTAAACACAACCTCCCAATGGCACGGGAGGGAACTGAGCGGGACCCCGCTGTTATAAACGACCACACCCTTTATTGGGACAGAGACTGGAGACACTGAGGGCTCACCCAAAGTCGTCGGAGGCGATGAGTGTTCCGAGTGGCGTCCAATTTCAAGCTGTTCAGCCAATTCTGAAGGGGCCTTAGCGACAGCAGCCCCAAGGGCACCATGGCGGATGGAGCCGTAAGCATCCCTAGGAGTCGAAGGTACCACACCAGAGGCGGTGCCATACCGCGCCGGAAGTCTGGGAGCAGGGTCAATATACTGTCAACCCGCTGGGGTGACGGGCAAGCAGTCATTGAAATGGAATCCATGGCAATGCCCAGGAAGATGGTCTCCTGAAAGGGAGTCAGTTTGCTCTTCTCCATGTTCACCTACAAACCCAAGCGTCCCTGAGATCGATGGAAGTGAACCAATTGCCCGGGGAAATCGCCCTCAATACATCCTTGGTGGTCAGCATGCGGAAAGGCAAGACCTTCAAGCAGATGTTCAGGTCCCTGAGGTCCAGAACTGGACGTAGACCCCTGGACTTCTTCGGAACAAGAAAATAAGTGGAATAAAAGCCCCCTGGATCTAGCAGGGGGTCCACAGGCATTATAGCCTAACTAAATAAAGGTTGAATGAATGAATGAATGAATAGCCTCCTTGGCCAGCAAGGTGTAGATCTCGTCGTTCAGTGCATGTGCCTTCACCGGGTCGCGGATGAAAGTCATCCTGACCCGGCCAGGAACGGTGAGGCACAGCGATAGAAGGAGATGGACACGAGGACCTTCATGAGGGGCCCGCTCCCATCCAAGTATCAGCAGGTTGGCGATCACGTCTGTGAAGCCCCGCCAGCTGCTGCTTCATACGAGATGCCTGAGTCGTACGGTCCAAGGCGTCTAGTGCTACAGAGCCAAAAAGTTCCCCCTGAACCACAGGTAGGTCCCGGAGGGTTCTCCTACAAGGCTCAGTGAGTGACGACTGCACCAGCCAGACCTGGTGGCGAGCACGCACCAGTGTGGAGAGTGTTCGACAAACCTCTCTTGCCATGAAGGCAAAGGCCTGCAGAGATGCATCAACCAGGCCTTGCGAGGGATGGTCCACTGGAACAGCTTCCAAAGAGGAAGACAAGGCCAGCAGGAGATGAGAAAGGGAGTTCCCAATCCGGCCAAGCGGGCCCCAGAAGCGGGCCCCAGAATCATAGGCCCTACAGAAAAGGTAGTCAGTAATACGGCACAGAGGCCGCGGACAACGTGCATTGGGCCGTAGGGCCTCATCAGGAGAAACGATGAGAGAGGCGATGCTCGGTTCCACCGTAGGCATCTGCCCCAGGCCAACCTTAGTTGTCTTCTGCATGGTCGCCAGGACCTTGCCATCCCTTGTCGGACGCGAAAACGCCCTGGTGTCAGACCAGCAAGTATGTAGTTCCCGCACATACTCTTCCGAGGGGGGAACCACAAGGGCCACTTCCGATGTACGGCGCTTAAAAATGCGCTGGAAGCTGCAGGCTGGGCCTGAGGGACACCGATTCGTAGGCGGGCAAAAGCCGTTCGAATGACGGCTGTCATGGACTCCTCCGTATTGTCCTAGGAGGCAATGGAGTCAGACCCAGACGCCCCAGAGCCCAGCCCCGAAAGGTCCTCACGGAATTGGGTGCCAGAGGCCACCACTGAAATAGCATCGTCACCAGTGACCGATGCTACATTCCGCTCGGGAGGGAGCGCCCTGTCCCAGTCATCATCAGTCTGAAAGGACTGGAGGAGGGCCTTCATGTGGGCCAGCTCGGCAGTGAGGTGATCCACTCTTGTGGACAACCTGTCCATATCGGGCCGTCTGGCTCGTTTCGCCGGCCGCGAAGGCGCAGCCACAGCAGGCCGTTTGCATACCGCCTGACCCGGCAGCAACAGGCTACGTGGTGCAGCACCTGACGTCAGATACACGAGCAACAAAAATCTTGCAGCTTCATGCTCGAGAAGCGGGAGCAGTCAGCCACCAAGAGGAATCAAGCACGAGCAGAAAACGCCACTGGCGACTCAGTTAGTAGGGAGAAAAAACGAACGTCACTGGTGAAGTTAGATAAAGTACAGAACAACTCAGCGCGAGCTGAAACGACAAACAATAGACAACTCAGTGAGAGCGAAAACGCTACTGGTGAGTCACGTAAAACAACCAGGACGGAAGATTAACTCAACACGAGCAGTAAACGCCACTGGTGAGTCAGATAATAGTCAGGAGGATTAACTCAAACACGAACAGCAAACGCTACTGGCGAGTCAGATATGCAAACAGGAAGATAAACCCAAACACAAGCAGTAAACACTACTGGTAAGTCAGACAACAATCAGGAGAAGTAACTCAAACATGAGCAGTAAACGCTCCTGGTGAGTCAGATATACAAACAGGAAGATAAACTCAAACACGAGCAGTAAACGCTACGGTGAGTCAGAAAATAATCAGGAGAATTAACACAAACACGAGCAGTAAACGCTACTGGCGAGTCAAATATGCAAACAGGAAGATAAACTCAAACACAAGCCGTAAACACTACTGGTGAGTCAGACAATAATCAGGAGAATTAACTCAAACACGAGCAGTAAACGCCACTAGTGAGCTGAATAAACGGCAAACAGAAACAACTCCACGCTAGTGAAAACGCTACAGGTGAGTCATATAAACAACAGAAGTTTAACTCAATGTCAGCGAAAACGCTACAGGTGAGTCATACAAACAACAAGAACAGAAGAGTAACTCCACGCGGGCGGAAACGCCACCGCTTTGAGAATAAAAAAGAGCAGAACTTACCAGTTGTCATCGAAGCGACCGTAGAACCGGTAAAGATTAAAACAGCTTGTGCAGCCTTCGGAGGGCGACTTACCCGCAACTCCGACCAAAGTTGGTCACGTGGCTACTAACAACAAGCAGTTTTCCGGAAAGCAGTGTGGTACACACCGAAGCAACCAGCTTCACACGACCACACGCTGTACTCAATATACAAACCTGCGCGCGAGAAGAATGAAGGGACTGGGTTCCGGGTGTGACGTGCCTATATAGAGTCACGCGGGTCCCCGGCAAGTCACGGGGTAACGTTGTTGTCATTTGTCCTCGATCTGCGCATGCGCAAGAATGCTAATTCGTGCTTTGAAAGCACCGCCTCTGGCGGTCAGGAGGGATGAAATAGAACTCATTCTTCATAGTGGTCCAGACTTGAATTCAACACTGATCAACAAGAGAGAAGCATCTGCCTCTGATACAGAAACAGAAGAATGATGAGTACCGGTACTCTTCTACATACTGTTCTGTCTTTAGAAGAAAGTTGATGTGAAACAATGTTTCTGTCTGAACCTTTGTTACTCTATTCCTGCACATTTGAACAGTAACTACTTTAAAAGTCCATACAATTACATAAACATAAACAACTTTTTCACAAAGACTATATGAGTGAGACAAAGGGGCTTGTAAGATTTTTTTAACACTTATTTTAGCAACTCTTTCCAAGTGACCCTACAATTGTCAGTTCAAGACAAATTTATTCTAGTTTAAGTATTTATTCAACATCAGCTGTTTGATTAGTGTAACTTCTTTTAGAATGAGCTCATTTCCAGCTGCTGCTGCTTTGCCTTTTGTTACAAACCACCTCCGATGAGCCATTAAACGCTGACAAACCTCTGCGTAGACACGACTCTCAATGGCCCAGCCATTTATTGGGATGTCTTTCTGTGTGTGCTCCAGCTGGTAACCCTTAGCCACTCTGATCATCTGCTCCACTAAGTCCAAGCCAGTAATGCACTCAGTGATCGGATGCTCCACCTAGGGTTAAAATTTAGAGAAAAAATAAATAAATACAAGTTTCTTAAACATAAGCAATACCACCACCAGCCTCGTGCAAAACCACAACGTAACCCTTATCCAAGTTCAACAAGTGCTAGTAATGTGGTCTTATGCATCTACAAGGCATCCTCTGGATCTGTTGACCTTATTTAGTTTTGACTGACAGTTGGAGGGACAGCCTGTATGTTGGGGTTCACCCCGGTGAACGAGAGGGTAGCCTCCCTTCGCCTACGTGTGGGGGGACGGGCTCTGACTGTTTGTGCCTATGCGCCAAACGGCAGCTCAGATTACCCACCCTTGTTCTACTGGGGGATGTCAACGCTCACGTGGGCAATGACAGTGAGACCTGGAGGGGTGTGGTTGGGAGGAACGGCCCCCCTGATCTGAACAAGAGTGGTGTTCTGTTATTGGACTTCTGTGCTTGTCATGGATTGTCCATAACGAACACCATGTTCAGGCATAAGGGTGTCCATATGTGCTCTTGGCACCAGGACACCCTAGGTCGCAGTTCAATGATCGACTTTGTTGTCGTCTCATCTGATCTGCGGCCGCATGTCTTGGACACTCGGGTGAAGAGAGGGGCGGAGCTGTCAACTGACCACTACCTGGTGGTGAGTTGGCTCCGATGGTGGGGGAGGATGCCGGTCAGACCTGGCAGACCCAAACGTATTGTGAGGGTCTGCTGGGAACGTCTGGCAGAGTCTCCCGTAAGACGGAGCTTTAACTCCCACCTCCGGGAGAGCTTTGAACATGTTCCGAGGGAGTCGGGGGACATTGAGTCAGAGTGGGCCATGTTCCGCGCCTCTATTGTCGAGGTAGCTTATCAGAACTGTGGCGGCAAGGTTGTTGGTGCCTGTTGTGGTAGCAACCCTCAAACCCGGTGGTGGACACCGGCGGTGAGGGATGCTGTCAGGCTGAAGGAGTCCTATTGGGCCTTTTTGGCCTGTTGGAACCCGGAAGCAGCTGATAGGTGTCCAAACGGCATGCGGCTCGGGTGGTTGCTGAGGCAAAAACTCGGGCGTGGGAGGAGTTCGGAGAGGCCATGGAGAATGACTTCCGTATGGCTTTGAGGCGATTCTGGTCCACCATCCGGCGTCTCAGGGGGGGAAAGAGGTACGCGACCAACACCATTTATGGTGGGGTGGCGTGCTACTGACCTCAACTCGGGATGTTGTGAGTCGGTGGGCGGAATACTTCGAAGACCTCCTCAATCCTACTGGCACGTCTTCCACTGAGGAAGCAGAGCCTGGGGACTTTGGGTCGGGTTCTCCGATCTCTGGTGCTGAGGTCGCCGAGGTGGTTAAAAAGCTCCGCGGTGGCAAGGCTCCGGGGGTGGATGAGATTCGCCCGGAGTTCCTTAGGGCTCTGGATGTTGTAGGGTTGTGTTGGCTTACGCGACTCTGCAATATCGCGTGGACATCGGGGGCAGTTCCCTTGGATTGGCAGACTGGGGTGGTGGTTCCCCTATTCAAAAAGGGGGACCGTAGGGTGTGTTCCAACTATAGGGGGATCACACTCTTAAGCCTCCCTGGTAAGGTCTATTCAGGGGTTCTGGAGAGGAGGGTCCGTCGGATAGTCGAACCTCGGATTCAGGAGGAGCAGTGTGGTTTTCGTCCTGGTCGTGGAACACTGGACCAGCTCTACACCCTCAGCAGGGTCCTGGAGGGTGCGTGGGAGTTTGCCCAACCAGTTTACATGTGCTTTGTGGACTTGGAGAAGGCATTCGACCGCGTCCCTCGGGGGGTTCTGTGGGGGGTACTCCGGGAGTATGGGGTACCAGGCCCTTTGATAAGGGCTGTTAGGTCCCTGTACGACCGGTGTCAGAGCTTGGTCCGCATTGCCGGCAGTAAGTCAGGCTCGTTTCCGGTGAGAGTTGGACTCCGCCAAGGTTGCCCTTTGTCACCGATTCTGTTCATAACTTTTATGGACAGAATTTCTAGGCGCAGCCAAGGTGTTGAGAGGATCCGTTTTGGTGACCTTAGAATCGCTTCTCTGTTTTTTGCAGATGATGTGGTCCTACTGGCTTCATCAGTTCGTGATTTACAACTTTCACTGGAGCGGTTTGCAGCCGAGTGTGATGCGGCCGGGATGAGGATCAGTTCCTCCAAATCCGAGGCCATGGTCTTGAGCCGGAAAAGGGTAGCATGCCCTCTCCGGGTCGGGGAGGAGGTCCTGCCCCAAGTGGAGGAGTTTAAGTATCTCGGGATCTTGTTCACGAATGAGGGAAAACTGGAGCGTGAGATCGATAGGCGGATAGGTGCAGCATCCGCAGTGAAGCGGGCGCTGTACCGGTCTGTCGTGGTGAAGAGAGAGCTGAGTCAAAAGGCAAAGCTCTCAATTTACCGATCGATCTACGTTCCCACCCTCATCTATGGTCATGAGCTTTGGGTTGTGACCGAAAGAACAAGATCTCGGATACAAGCGGCTGAAATGAGTTTTCTCCGCAGGGTGGCTGGACTCTCCCTTAGAGATAGGGTGAGAAGCTCAGTCATCCGGGAGGGACTCGGAGTAGAGCCGCTGCTTCTCCACATCGAGAGGAGCCAGTTGAGGTGGCTCGGGCATCTGGTTAGGATGCCTCCTGGACGCCTCCCTGGTGAGGTGTTCCGGGCATGTCCCACCGGGAGGAGACCCAGAGGAAGACCCAGGACACGCTGGAGGGACTATGTTTCTCGGCTGGCCTGGGAACGCCTTGGGATTCCCCCGGAGGAGCTGCTCCAAGTGGCTGGGGAGAGGGAAGTCTGGGCCTCCCTACTTAGGCTGCTACCCCCGCAACCCGACCCCGGATAAGCGGAAGAAGATGGATGGATGAATTTTTTTTTTTTTCAAAATCAAGTTTAACTTGCACAACATATTATATCGTTGGCAGACAATGACACTTATCTCAAAACCAACGGTGTTCATATCCAATATTACAAGTACTGTACTTTCCTTCGTTGAGAGGAAAGATTTCGCTGTCGTCTCCCCCCCACCCCCCTGCCGCTATCGTCGGTCGACATTGTGATTGGCCAAATGACGCGCTCCCCCAAAAATGTTTTATTGTCGACAGAAGCCTTGTTGTTTCTTGAAATCCAGTCAATGGGAAATAATAATAATAATAATAATAATAATGAATTCAA
>JBBPBX010000239.1:123476-141455 GCA_038048925.1 Garcialebias charrua
AAAGCAAAAACTCTTTGGATCTACATGATTCACGTAAATGTTATATTTTGCTTTGAAAACTGCGATTCTGGTGCCCACTGCAGATGTCTCAGTCCTTGGGAACATTTGTTTTATATACCATATTTTCCGCCGTACACGTCGCACCACTCTATAAAGCCCCTTTCATAGCTCTGCGTTCGGCCGTACGCCGCACTACGCCGTCCGTGCGCCGTACGTACGCAGAGGCACAAGCGTACCATGTACGCGCAAAGCTCAAATTTTACGACCGCATACGCAAACGTGTTGTCTACTGCCCGGCGCCGGACTGTATTAAATTCCTCTTTTTCATCCCTGATCTGGCCTTTTCTTTTGTTTTGTTTTTTGCCAAAAGTCAAGTGATCGAGTGATGATTGAATGAATGATCACTTCCTCCTCCGCTCAGTGGTTCGCGAGCGAATTAAACTCGTGTCCAACGTGGCTGCGCGCAGATTACTGGTGGGCTGTGGACTACAGGACCAGCGCTCCCTGTTCTTTTTTTATTTTTTAGAACTTTTTAATAAGATATAAACACAGAAAACCGCTGCGCTGAAGCTGCCGGCTCCTTTTTTTTTTCTCTTTCTCCCCGCGAACTTTTTTTTTCTCCCCGCGAACTGTCAATCAATTCAGTAGGCGTGTCAGCAAATGACCAATCAGCGAACGCTCTGCGCTGTGGCTGTAGCGAGAATGAACGTGAGAACGAATGCAGAGCTGTGGGAGCGAATGCGCGGCGCACAGTACGCGCGCACGGACCGGCGTACGGCAGTACGCAGAGCTATGGGAGAGCCTTTAGTCGCATCTGTCCATATTTGTCTAATAAAGTGGAAAAATCCATAAATACACTGCTTCGCTGTAAACGTTGCATCTATTATGTGTTACTACCACTGATGCGTCGTGTTTGTTACTCGTCACCGCTGACAACCCCGAAATGTGAGCTGAATCCAAAAAAATGTGGACCGATGTTGTGCCAAAAATGGATGGGCTGCCAAATGGCAACCACGGGAGTGAGCACGGGAGGACAACAAGAATTTAACAAGATTAACATTTTAAAACAATTATTTGTTTGCTTGGAATTAGAGTAAATGTGTGTCTCAGTGTAACGTTTGCTTAATAAATGCACTTGACGGTAAAATCAGCTGCATTTCAAAAATAGTTTAGCTGCTGAGGTGCTCCTGGGAACGCGCAGACAGGGAGGAAAAGAGGAGGAATGCTACTCGTTTAACCAAAATTTAACAAGAAAAGCGCCTAAACAATTATTTGTTTGCTCAAAATTATAGTAAAGGTGTGTCTCAGTCTATCGTTTGCTTAATAAATGTACTTTAATGGTCAAATTAGCTGCATTTCGCCGGGGCAGTGCAGCTGGATTGACGGTCGGTCCAAGCAGCGAGCAGGACCAAGATGGGGAGACAATGGCAAGCCGATTGTACCATTAAAAGCTGGTGAAGATTCTCAGTCATCCAGGACATGGTGAAGTCAAAAAAGTGCAAGAAAAAAAAAACAATAAAGTATAAAGTATAATAAATAAAGTCCAGTTGTTTCTGTCAAACTTTTTTGAATTTGTCATTATAGCCAAGTTTACCTATTACATGATACACCAACATGCCACACTGCTACTGCTACCATCAAGTGGCTGAAGTGGCACTACTTACTTTTTTTTTTTTCAGTCAGAATGAATGAAAACAGTCACATCTCTGCCAAAAATTGGTTTTTAAAAAATCCATAAATATGTCGCTTCAGCCTATAAGTTGCAGGGCATGAAAATTATGCAAAAAACCGTGTGACTTATAAAGTGGAAAATATGGTACCCACCCCTAGTCTGCAGTAGGTGATAAATGGTTTAGTTTCTGAATGTAACTGTGAGCTACATCTTTTGTTCTGTGTCCAAAGGCCAAGTTAAAGGCATGAATTACCCCAAATCAAATAATGTACAAGAAAAAAAATCAACTGCTCGTGATTATTTACAGAATGGCAACATAAAGGCTGTGTTTATATCTATACATTACATGTATACATTTACAGTACAAAATTATTGTTTCACGGTTATGTTTTGTGAAAATCATGTCAAACATTTGTGTAAGAACTCAAAATATTAGTGACAATGGAGACAATTAGAGACAATGGCCCTCATTCACGAAAATGTTCGTATTTTTATCCTAAATTTCTCCTACTTTTGTTCGTACAAAGCGTTCGTATGAACATGCCACGTCAGATTCAACAAAGTCTTCTATCCTGAGGAAATGTGTGTAAACGGGTTGCGTAAATATGACGAATCCCACCTGTTCTAAACAGCTGCGCGTGCACGCGGAGAGGTATTTACATAATTCCCACCCCTCAAAACACCATATAAGGCCACGTTTCCTGCCTTCTGACAGCAGGAAGTGTCCATTCATTCAAACTCAAGAAGTAAAAGGAGGAACTTCACGCGTTCGGAGATCTGCTCTCAGTCGCGCTGTGGCTACCCCCCCCCCCCCCGCAAGTGTCGGATGGTCAAATATCTTTAATTTTAGTGTACTGTGTTACATTATAGTTTCACTTATTCAGAAGAGCCGTGGCGCACCGCTACCCCCCACCCCCCCGCAAGTGTCGGATGTGTTTTTGAACAGAAGCATTTTAAAATGTCTCGAAACTACAGTTAACTTCATATTAATATTGTAGTGCATATGTTTTGTCTCCCGTGGGTCGTACAGTATCAGAAATCAAGAATAAATGGTTTGATCTGAAAATGGCTTCAAACAAACGTCTCGCCGCAGCACGGACAGGAGGTGGTCAAGGAATAGTCTGAGATGGTGGACAATAAATGCCACGCTGCAAGACGCGTGCCAACATGTTTTGCAGCACAAATGGGTCATGCGCGCACCTCCTGGTCAGCGCGCAACCACATTCTGCAGGTTATATTTCGAATCAGATATAATAATCTATTGCTCCGATGGTGTTTGGCACAAGATCAGTCTTAATTCGTACTTGTTCTGCGGCGGTGTATGGGGATTTTATGTACCTGGGTGTTAATATGAGGAGCGGCTTTGATGACCAAGGGGAGCGCACGACTCACTGAAGCCTGCGCGACACACCAGACAAATTAAACTTAAAATTATAATTCTAATTCAAACAGAATAACCTATTGTCAAGAATAATTATGGTGCGTGATTTTTTTAAACCCAAAATATTTTCTAAATAACGAAATATGAAGTTATTAGTTAGGGAAATCCATCTGGATAACAGCGGACCGACTGCTCCTAAAATATACGACAGGTCCGGACCACTCGTAAATTTTGTTCGTATCTGAAAAAAATCCTAGGATACGAAAACATTGTTGAATGCCACAAATGATCCTAAATCACTCGTACGCACAGTTTAAGAACAAATCTGTGCGTACGAACGGTTCGTGAATGAGAGCCAATGTGGAGACTTTTGTGCTCATACTGTATTTGATTGAAAAGCTTCTTGAAAAGACGCTCGGCTCAACATAAGTTAGGTCAAACTGTCACTTCTTATAGAAGGCATCTCCCAAAGTAGATGTGTTTCAATTTAGCTGCACATTAATAAACTCAGAGTGAGCTCAGAAAGAAAGTTTTTAAATGTAATACAACGTAAACACAAATGTTTGACTACCGTAACTGCTTGTGTACAAGCTGCTACTTTTCTCACACTTTAAACTACACAGCTTATACAATGGAGCAGCTAATTTTTGTATTTTTAAAATAATTGTAATAATTTAATATTTTTATTTTATTTTGACAGACTTCCTTCCTGCTCTCGGCAGCTTCCTGCCACTGAATAACATTTTCCCTTGACAGAGCTGGGGGCTTTAGAGACATAGAGTGAATGCCTCAGGTAACATGTACAAAGACTCTTGCTCAGAGTTTCAAATTTCCGACTATAACTCCACCCACTCTGTCATCATGTGACCAGAAGTCTAACCTTTAGACCAATGAGGTGCTGTCATTGCCCCATAATAATAATAATAATGATAATAATAATAATAATAATAATAATAATAATAAATTCAATTTATAACGCACTTTTCATTACTGAAAATCTCAAAGTGCATAGACGTGCATTAATTTCTTCAGATTGTTACCGTATTTTGTGCCTCATGCACAGACCTGTTCATCTGCAGCAATAATGGAAAAGGCACAGAGAATTTCTTATGATGCAGTTTTTAAGTAAAAGTGATCGATCTGGCTGTCGAAGGAGGAAACAGCTGCCGAGAATGAGATGGCAGCGGTGTGGGATGATGTTTTTGGAGCCTCGAAGAGGACTTTAGTGCACACGAGGAGAAGAACATAGTGATGAGTGACTTCTGGTTAACTACGGTACCAGTACTTTTTCTTTTTTGCAGTGTTAAAAGCTTTTTCTGAAATAAATAAACAAATAAAAAATAATATAAAAAAAAAAAAACATTTACTGGTTGCTTTCCTCCTCTGTGTCACGTGGATCCGCTGAGCAGAAGTCGTCAAAATTTATTTTTCAAGCAGTCAAGTCTGGTACATATTTTAATAAATGTTTTTAAATTGTTTCTGTGTGACATCTTTGTGTACGGTAAATATGGGTTTTAATACTAGTATCTTATTTAAACTCACATCCGATCACATGAAACAGAGTCAGTCAGAGTCAGAGATTCTTTGTCATTCGCACCACATGTGGTACATGTGATGAAACGAGATTATGTACACGGGGTCCCAGTTACATTCAACAATAAAATGTAAGACAAAAACAGTAATAACATCTATGAACTAAGAAAAACATCAACTAAAAATACACTAAGCACTACCGGTAATATCATAGAAAACATTACTCCAAACAGCAGCACGAACATGAGTCTGTATGAGCAGATGAGCATGAATGAACACAGCAACAAGAAAACAGATCAGCATCAACATGATGTAATTTTTCACAATTATTATTCTGGTTATTTATTCATGAGTCTAACAGCCTCAGGGTAGAAGCTGTTCCTCAGTCTAGTGGTTCTACACTTAATGCTCCTCAACCTCCTTCCTGAGGGGAGTGGGGCAAAAAGTGTGTGTGCTGGGTGAGTGAGGTCTTTCATGATGCAGGTGGCTCTTTTCCTGCATCTGGAGGTGTAAATGTCTGTGATGGTGGGGAGACTGACTCCAACAGACTTCTGTGCAGCCTTCACCACTCTCTGTAGAGCTTTCCTCTCTGCAACTGTGCAGCCTCCATGCCACACGTTGATGCTGGAGCACAGGATGCTCTCCACTGCACACCTGTAGAAGGAGGTGAGAACTGGGCTGCTCAGACCAGCTCGTCTCAGCCGTCTGAGGAAGTAGAGTCTCTGATGACCTTTCTTGATCAGGCTGGTGGTGTTGTTGCTCCAGCTGAGGTTATCATTCATGTGTACACCCAAGTATTTGTAGCTGGAGACCACTTCCACTGCAGATCCACCTATGTTCAGTGGGGTGTGGGTGTGTTTGTTCCTTCTGAAGTCCACAATCATCTCCTTTGTCTTCTTCACATTCATGTGAAGATTATTCTCTTTGCACCAGCTCTCCAGGTGTTCCACCTCCTGTCTGTAGCTGGACTCATCATTGTTTGTGATGCATCCCACCACCGCTGTATCATCTGCAAACTTAACAATATGACAGCCTGGATGTGTGGCTGTACAATCATATGTGAGCAGAGTGAACAGAAGAGGGCTCAGCACACATCCTTGAGGAGAGCCAGTGCTGAGGGTTATGGTGGAGGAGGAGAAGTTGTGGATCTTCACGGACTGTGGTCTGTTTGTTAAGAAGTCTAGTACCCAGTTACAAACGGAGGGGCTTAAGGCCGAGATACAGTGAAGCAGACTCCGTATACGCGCGTATATGCCCGTATACGCGCGTATACGGAGCCTCTGCTACAGCCCGGCTGATGTTCTCGCGTAGATTCTCGTGTTTTCGCTCCAAATTCTACGTCATTTCCTCCGTACCGTCACTTCCGATCGTCACTTCCGGTAGTTTTTCGCTCCACGGAGAGGACTCAACTGAGCTCGCTGATTGGTCACTTTGACACGCCTACTGAAATGATTGACAGATTTCAGTCAGCTCAAAGTGAAACCTATCGTGAGCAGCTCGCTCAGACTTCTGCGGTGTTCTGATACGGTCTTTCTACTATATATGTTATAAAAAGTTCTCTCAGAAATAAAAATAATAACAGGGAGTGCTTTTCCTGCAGCCCACAGCCCACCAGGGAATATATAAAACATCGCGCACCCAGGTAGGACCTGAATTCATTCATTTCATTCATCGAGTGAACGGAGGAAGAAGCGGTTACTTGACTTTAGGCAAAAAAACAAAAGAAAAGGCCCGATCAGCGATAAAAAAGAGGAATTTATTTCATTTGTGTAACATACAAAACAGTCCGGAGCCGGGGAAGTTTAGGTCAGACACCGCGCATCGCGTATGCGAATCGCGTATGCGTAGTAAAAAAATACCTTTGCGCGTACTTGCCCTGAGGGGCTACGCGGGGCTACGCTGCGTACGGGGCATACGTACGCTGCGTATTGGCGTATCGTGAGGACGCGCGAGTGTATCTCGCCCTTCAGTCCTAGTGTGAATAGTTTGTCCATCAGAGTTTGGGGGATCATGGTGTTGAAGGCAGATGTGAAGTCCACAAAGAGCAGACGGACGTAGGAGTCCTTCTGTTCCAGGTGGGTGAGAGCAGTGTGGACCACAGAGGAGATGGCATCCTCTGTTGATCGGTTCTTGTGGTGTGTGTACTGGTGAGGGTCCTCGTTGATGTTGACGGATGTTTTGATGTGAGTCATAACCAGTTTTTCAAAGCTTTTAGCGACTATTGGGATGAGGGCCACCAGCTGATAGTCATTCAGACCAGTCACTGTAGAGCTCTTTGGGACTGGGATGATGGTGGCAGTCTTCAGGCAGGTGGGAACTGTCTCCAGGGCAAGTGAGGAGTTAACGATGTCAGCCAGCACATTGCAGAGCTAATCAGCACATACTTTCAACACTTTCCCGGGGATGTTGTCTGGGCCAGTTGCTTTGTGAGGGTTGATTCTCCTGAAAGTACTCCTTACTTCTGCTGCGGTCACGCTGAGATGCTCTTCATCTGGTGCTGGCTGGTCTGTTTGGGTCTTCAAAGCGTGCATAAAACTTGTTGAGGGCATCAGGCAGAGATGGGTCTTTGGGGCATTGTTCACTCCTGCCTTTATAATCTGTTATGCATTTAATGCCCCTCCACATGCTCTGTGGGTCTTGTGAGGTGAACTGTGTATGTGGCCTTGGCCCTCTTAATGCCAGCAACAAGCTCTATCCTAGTCCTTCTCAGCTCCTCTGAGTTTCCAGACCTGAAGGCAGTGTTCCTGGCTGCCAGCAGAGTGCGAACCTCTGCATTCAGCCAAGGAAACAGAGCGGAGGAGACAAAGGGAGAGAGGGGCTCTCCCCTCTTCCTCCTCCTCATTTGAGCTCCGCTAAGCAGAAATCACATCAAATTTATTTAGAAAGTATATTTAAAAACAGCAGCTGTTACCAAAAGTGTTTAGCCAGAAAGATCAATGGTACTAATTTAATGAATATTTACCGTATTTTACCAGTACAGGTAGTCCTCAACTTACGATGTAGATCCGTTCCTACGCGGCAGCGTAAACCGATTTTCGACGTAAGTCGGAACATACGTACATACTGCACCATAAACTTGTACAGTACTGTATTACCAAGCACTTAGCCTATCCTAACACAGTACCCTACATAAATATAAAAAAACACATACGTTTGGGAGCCATAATGAAGGCAAAAAGAGTTATGGCCTACTGGATGCTGTTGATGCCGTTCTCCTCTGTCCATCCGCTGTACCTGTATTCCGTTTTCCATTTACGACGTAAAACCGCGTTCAAAGTACAGTATTCCTCAGCTGCTGCACCGTGTACAGTACAATATTTTCCGCCGCTGCTTTACGTTTATGACGTAAAACCGCTGCACATAATGCCAGGACCTGGGCAACAGATTCTTATAATGAAATGTGGATACATGTGGCTTAAAAACTGCCACATCTGATTTATGTACAAAATTATGATTTTTCTTAAATTTAAATGGTAAATGGAGCTTACTTATCTAGCGCTTTCCAGCCCCCTTTTGAGGGGCCCCAAAGCGCTTCACAGTACCAACCATCCACCCATTCATACACACATTCATACACCGGTAGCGGTAGACTGCCATGCAAGGCGCTGCCTGTCCTACCGGGAGCAACTCGGGGTTAAGTGTCTTGCCCAGGGACACAACGAGGTATGCCGTGACCGGGGATCGAACCCGAGACCTTCTGGTCCTGAGCCGGCTGTCCTGCCTCTACACCATCTCGGCCCTTTAGTACCGGTATATGCAGCTTACAGTCAGGTGTGTTCTATAGCTCGGCAATTACGCCAATTGTGCATCACCACCTCAATAAAACCTCCTGTCAAAAACAGCACCTCCCCACCCACCTGAAGTCGTGTGTTCATCTCCAGGAAGTAAAAGTTTTTCGTTGAATCCACCAGAAACTCCACTGTGCCAGCAGAGGAGTACTTCACAGCTTTGGCCAGCTGCACTGCCTGCTCTCCCATGGCCCGCCGCGTGTCTGGATCCAGAAAGGTACTGAAGAACAAAACAACAAAGTCAGGCTATCTCACTGGTGCATCTTGGGTAAATTTCTATAGAATAACAGAAACTATAATAATAATAATACTTTATTTAAAAAGCCCTTTAAAACAACCACAGCTGCAACAAAGTGCTGTACATAAAATCAAGAACATTTAAACACATAAAAAATAAAACAGTTGTTAAAACATTAAGATCAATAAAAACAATAAAAACAGTGCAGAGCAAAATCAGTCTGTGCTAAAAGCCAGTGAGTAAAAATGTGTTTTTAGAAGAGTTTTAAAGATGGACAGTGAAGGAGCTCGTCTGAGAGGGAGATCGTTCCACAGTTTTGGAGCAGCAACAGAAAAAGCTCTGTCTCCTCTGAGCCTCCGTTTGGACCTCGGCACCTCCAGGAGCAGCTGATCAGCTGATCTAAGGCACCGAGCAGGAGAGTATGGGTGAAGCAGCTCAGAGAAGTAGGATGGAGCAAGACCATTTAAACTCTTAAAAACAAATAAAAGAATCTTAAAATGAACTCTAAAATGAACAGGCAGCCAGTGGAGTGAAGCCAGAGTGGGGGTGATGTGCTCTCTCTTATGAACTCCAGTAACCCCCAATTTACACTACATGCGTTCTGGCTCCGCTCCGCTCCGGTCCGACCTCCACAGCAAATACGCACCCATTATAATCAATGAGAGAGTTTACACTGGCTTCGCACGGCGGCGGCAAGCGGCGGTGAGCGGACGGCAGTCCGTCAAAATAGGATCCGATCCTATTTCTGCCGGACGCCGGAGCTGTGCCGGAGTCAACTTTTAAAGATTACGTCGCACCAACAGGAAAAGGAACGAGCACAGCATCCGTATTTACACAATAAAATCACCACGGGCGGACAAATAAGCAAAAATGTACTTCTTTGAATGATCTACAATCCTCACCCATTACAGAGCAAATGTCCTGAAAATATCTCAATGCAAAAAACAATCAAACAGCGAGGCAGTCTCTACTGTTGTTCTCCTTCTTCCACCGAATGAATTGTTTTGTTCTGACTTCCTTATTTATCACTTGATTTATTGCGCGATCTCGCAATTCCCGCGCATGCGTCTCGGAGCGGCGCATCCAGGCGGACCTGAGCGGAGGTAGTGTAAACTGGACTTGAAACGCTCAGCTGCGACCTGCGGAGTGGAGCGGAGCCGGAACGCATGTAGTGCAAATTGGGGGTAAGAAGGCGAGCAGCAGCGTTCTGGACCAACTGGAGACGTATGAGGGAGGACTGGCTGACCCCAAAATTACACCACACGCGTTGCGGTTCCGCCCCGCTCCGGTCCGACCTCCGCAGCAAATACGCACCCATTATAATCAATGACAGAATTTACACTGGCTCCGCACGGCGGCGGCGAGCTGCGGAGAGCGGACGGCAGTCCGTCAAAATTAGAAATTTTTCTATTTCTGCCGGACGACGGAGCTGTGCCGGAGTCAACTTTTGAAGATTACGTCGCACCAACAGGAAAAGGAACGAGCACAACTTCCGTATTTACAAAATAAAATCACCACGGGCGGACTAATCCTAGCTCTATACGGATTTATTTGTACAAAAATGCTGTCAAACTATCATTTATGACTATTCTATGACTAAACTATTATATTTATGACTATGACTACGCCTACAAACGCAATACAAGAAATAAATAAATAAAAAAGTATTTTATTCTGAAATGTAAACATCACTTCCTGTTGCTCAAACCATGTAGCTCATTTACGAGAGAAGATCAAGGCAGCAGTCTCTCTACAGTTGTTCTCCTTCTTCCACCGAATGAATTGTTTTGTTCTGACTTACTTATTTATCACTTGATTTATCGCGCGATCTCGCACGTGTCTCGGAGCGGCGCATCCAGGCGGACCTG
The DNA here is from genome assembly GCA_038048925.1 of Garcialebias charrua. NCBI lineage: Eukaryota > Metazoa > Chordata > Actinopteri > Cyprinodontiformes > Rivulidae > Garcialebias > Garcialebias charrua. Next base: position 133,957 of record JBBPBX010000239.1, read on the forward strand.
AGCGGAGCGGAGGCAGTGGGAATTGGACTCGCTCAGCTGCGACCTGCGGACCGGAGCGGGGCGGAGCCGCGTGTGGTGTAATTTTGGGGTGACTCCAAGGTAAAGAGCGTTACAGTAATCCAGCCAAGAGGTGATGAAGGCATGGATTACTGTTTCCAGCTGCTGCTGCTGCTGTGTAAGGATGGGCTTTACCTTAGCCAGCTGTCTGAGGTGATAAAAACTGGTCTTGACCACCGCTCCAATCTGGGAATCTAATTTAAAATCACTGTCCATTTTAAAACCCAAGTTAGAAACTGTTTTCTTTACATGTGGTGCCAGAGGGCCCAGATCAACAGGGCAAGGTTCACAAGAGCCACTAGGACCAAACACCATCACTTCTGTTTTCTTTTCATTGAAGTTTAAAGACATCCAAGCTTTGATGTCTTCAAGACACAACAGAAGTGGCCTGATTGAGGAGGCATCTTTCTTTTTTAGTGGCATATAGATCAGACTATCATCAGCATAACAATGAAAAAATATCCCATGCTTTCTGAGGATTGATCCCAATGGAAGAAGGTAAAGGGAGAAAAGCAAGGGACCTAAAATGGAGCCCTGTGGAACCCCAAAACACAGAGGAGCAGTGGAGGATTCAGAACCAGCTATGTTCACAGACATGGTTCTGTCTGCCAGATAGGACCTAAACCAGCTCAGTGCAGTACCACAGATACCCACTTGGTGCTGTAAACGTGATATTAAAACGTTATGGTCCACTGTGTCAAAGGCAGCGGTTAGGTCGAGCAAGACAAGAACCACATGTTCACCAGAATCATTGGCCATAAGAATATCATTAAAAACTCTGACTAGAGCTGATTCTGTGCTGTGGCGAGTTTTGAAGCCAGACTGAAAAACCTCCATTATGTTGTGCTCGTCCAGAAAACATTTCACCTGTGAATACACAATTTTTTCTAAAATTTTTGAAATAAAAGGCAGCTTGGAGATGGGCCTAAAATTAGCCAAGACAGTTTGGTCTAGGCTAGGCTTTTTAAGTAGGGGCTGCACCACCGCATGTTTAAAACTTATTGGGGACAACACCTGAGGACAGACTGCTGTTGATAACAGCAAGGATCACCTGCCTGATGCTGGAAAACACCTCTTTTAAAAGACGAAGGGGGACAAGGTCACGAGGGGAACCTGATGGCTTAATATGGCCGACCACATCCTCTAAAAGGGTCAGAGTCACTGGTTCAAATCTATCGAACACAGCCAGGCAAGGGACCAACCAGGAGGGGTCAAAAGCAGGGGCTGAAATAAGGGCCCTTGTGGTAACAACCTTATTTATAAAAAACTGCAGGAAGTCATTACAGAGTTCAGTTGAGGCTTCCAGACAGACAGGTTGTGGGGCCTTCAGGACAGAGTCAATAGTTTTAAAAAGGACACGTGGGTTATTGTGATTGGACACAATAATGTCTGACAAGTATTGTTTTTTGGCCTCTAACAATGTTCTGGTACTGACGTTGACATTCCTTTAAAATGTGAAATGAAACCTCCAGTTTATCCTTTTTCCATCTGCGTTCAGCTCTGCAGCACTCCTGTCTGGCTGCAAGAGTTTTTTCATTGAACCAGGGTTCAGATCTGGCTTTAGGCCACACCAGTATAGATGGAGCCACAGAGTCAAGAATGGTTTGACAGGAGGAGTCAAACCAGGAGCTCAGCTGTTCGGTGTCAAACTCTACGTCGCTGGGCAGGAGCACAGAATTTAACTGGAGCACAGGACAAACCAACATCAAATGGGTTGTCCATTGCATCGGCCTATGGTCAGAAATAACATTATCGTAAAGTTCCAGGTCGGTCACAGACAAGCCGTGAGAGAGAACCAGGTCCAATGTGTGTCCATGTTCATGCGTGGGACCAGCCACCCACTGAACCAGGTTAAAAGAGTCAGTGAGGCTCAGAAGGTCCTTCACCAGTGGTATCGCTGGACAACATACATGTACAGTATGTTAAAATCCCCAACAATAAGGACTGCATCGTAGTTTATCATTATTCCAGTCAGGAAATCAGAAAAGTCGTTCAAAAAATCCTTATCATATTTGGGGGCTCTGTAGATGACAGCGCATAGCACGGGGTATAAATGCATAAATGTTCAGTAACTTCAGTGCTAGTTATAGTACAGATGTATAGCTGCACTGAAACACTGCTGAGTACCCACTGTGCCACACTGAACACTGAACCAGCAGTATTGGACCTGATGACAGTCAACAGCATGAATAAAAATCCTCCTGTCTCACATACCTGGGAGCTTCCTCCACAACCTTCTGGTTCCTCCTCTGGATGGAGCACTCTCTCTCATTAAGCCACAGAGCATTACCATGTTTATCAGCCAACACCTACAACAGACACATATTACTGTACATGCCGTGTTTCCTCCTTTGTATCGCAATAAAAAGCAACACATTATAAAGATATAAACAATAATTTTTCATCTCGTTTGATAAATATAGAAAGTTAAAATGTTTTAATAGCTTTCTTCTGGTCTTTCTTATCAGCCAAGTGTTTAATTAACATTTGTGAATAGAGTAATGAGCAGAGATTGTTTAAATGAGTCGTATGGAAAAGTAATGATTTTTGATCCTGTCCTCTGTTGAACAAGAGGACATCAGCCTTGAAGGGCAATGTGCCCTGAAGACTGGAACTGGGAAAAACTACCTTTGGCTGCTTTTCCATTGAAGAGTGCAACTCCATCCGGCTCTCGTCTTATCAGATCTTCTCAGGTGGAGGAGATTTGCCACTGTGACTCATTTACTCTGCTCTGTGATCATCAATGCAAAGTGGATGGTATTGTAACAGGTCATTGTGTTTGAACAACTCTGCCTGTTGTGGTCCTTAATCGCCCTATAATCAGACTTTATTATCTTTATCCCAAACAGCTTCTAAGACAGAGTGTAGCCATGCTGCGCCATCATCTCCAATAACTCTGTAAATGCACTCATTTCTTGTGGCACTGTCTGTCAACATGATCAGGGAGGAAATGGAGGTTCAGATGTAGTCTGCAGTTTTGCTGAGCAGGTTATCCAGTAACATTTCTCCGCTGGCCAATCAATGGTTGCTGCGCGCTTACATCAAAATTGTCACATCAGAGGAAGTTGCTTGGAACCACAGACAAGATGGACCCACAAACCGAACTGAGTGGGGGTGGGTACTGGTAGTGGGCAGGCCCTTAACTGGTGTAGTGTAGAACCGATGAGAGTTGAGAAAGTGGCAAAGCGCCATAAGTTAGTCCTTCTTCTCTAACTCTTAGAATTTAAGTAAAGCAGAAGATGAAATCCTGAAGCTATGCTTTGAATTTATGAGAAGTGCTTCTTTGTTAAAACAATCGTTTGTATGTGGTATGATCAAAGAACATACTGTAGTTTCATTCAAAACAACAAAGATTGATTTCTGCTTCACTGATTCCTAAACCTTCTGATCGAAAATAAATCATATCAGAATTGGGAGTAATGATGGCTTACCTGAATCTCTATGTGTCTGGGGTTGTCTATGTACTTCTCTATTAATAGTCTATCGTCTCCAAAACTGGATGATGCTTCTTGGGAGGAGAAACGGAAACCTTCCCTGAAAGGAAACAAATATAGTTTAATTATTCTTTTTCTTTCCTTCCTTCTTCCCATCTTTGATAATTATCTGAGCCAGGATTGGGATCAACAGCTTAAGCAGGGGACCCCAGACCTCCTTTCCCCTGATACCTCCTTTATCCAAATCCCAGGCGTTCCCTGGCCAGCTGTATGATATCATCTCTTCTGCAGGCCACAGATTCTTTTCCAGGGTCTCCTCCTAGTGGGAGATGTCTGAACCCCTCAGTTGGAAGGCATTAGATAAACGTACCAGATGTCCAAACCATCTCAAATGCCTCTTTTCAATGAGGAGCAGCAACTCTACACTGAGCTTTTCCTAAACAGCTGAAGTTTTCACCCTATCCCAGTCCAGTCACACTGAAGATGGCTCTTCCTCATTCATTTGGTCATGACCCAGATCTCACTGAAATGTAGATATGATTCAGAGAATGATTGGTTTGCCATCTGCACCCATCATTCTCCTGCCCCACCCCTCCTGCCCTCCTCCCTGCCCTTCTCCTTTCTAGCCCCACTTGTGAACAAAACTTTGAGAAACCTAAACTCCTCCACATGGTGCAGTGGCTCAAACCCAACCCAAAATTAGCAATCCATCTTTTCTCAGCTGAAGACTATAGCTTCAGACTAGGAGGTGCTGATCTTCATCTCTGTTGGTTTAAACTCAAACGCAAATGGCTCCGATGCAAGTCCTGGCTTGATGAAGCCAACATGACCCATATGATCTACAAAAATCAGAAATTAAATCTGAAGCCCTACAAACTGGAAACTAGAGCCTGACCGATATATCGGTAGGGCTGATAATTTAGGCCAATAGATGACTAGAATACCTATCAGTATTGGTGACAATTGTCCAATTATGTGCCGATATAAGCACTTCTAATTTTCACCCCTAAAATGCAGGAGTCATCCATGGAAGTCCATGTTTTCTCTGTGATGTGTTGTTTCCAACAAGAGGACCTAAATTAACAGCACAAAGATTTAAAATATTATTTGTTTTATACATTATGAGATGATGGGTCTGAGTGATTCCTATTTAGTGGATTTTAGGAAGTCCATATAAGCAAACCTACGCAGACGTTCCTGTTTTTAGTATTTTACATTTCTTTATACTGTAGCCGTTTTTGTTTAGTTTTTAATTAATTTATTTTATTTCATTTACCTTTCATTTTATATGCATTTATATGATTGTCTATTGTGGTCTGTACCTCATCTGTATTCTTTGTTTAAAACAAGCCTCTCTTGTAAATGAGCCCTTGTGGCTCAATGAGACTAAATGAGACTAACATGTATAAATGTAAGTCAATTCATCCTGATGCATGCTCAATAATCCATGTAGAAAAATCTTTAAAAAAAGTTAAGTCAGAGAGTCAGAGTCAGAGAGTCTTTATTGTCGTTTGCACCGCATGTGGTACATGTGATGAAAACGAGATTATGTACACGGGGTCCCAGTTACATCCAACAACAAATGCAAGAGAAAAACAGTAATAACATCTAGAATTAACTAAGAAAAACATCAACTAGTAATACACTAAGCCTAATACAGGTAGTCCCCGACTTACGAGCGCTCTGACCTACGAGGTCCCGGACTTACGAGCATGCATCTCATTATAAAAAAATAAAAAAAATAAAAAAACGTTTTTTTTAATTTATTTTTTTACTTTTTTTTTTTTAATTATAAATGAATACATGTACAGTACTGGACAGTCACCAAGCACTTAGCCTATCCTAACACAGTTTTTAAAGATGAAGGAATAAGTTGAATTGTCTCCCTTTCACATAAAGGGAGCAAGCTCCCTATGGAGCCTGCAGGGAGGAGGGAGACAATTCAACTGACTCCTTCATCTTTAAAAACTGTGTTAGGATAGGCTAAGTGCTTGGTGACTGTACAGTACTGTACATTTATCTATTTATAAATAAAAAACAATAAAAAATAAAAATACTGTATATTTTTAATAAATAGATAAATGTACAGTACTGTACAGTCACCAAGCACTTAGCCTATCCTAACACAGTTTTTAAAGATGAAGGAGTCAGTTGAATTGTCTCCCTCCTCCCTGCAGGCTCCATAGGGAGCTTGCTCCCTTTATGTGAAAGGGAGACAATTCAACTTATTCCTTCATCTTTAAAAACTGTGTTAGGATAGGCTAAGTGCTTGGTGACTGTCCAGTACTGTACATGTATTCATTTATAAAAATAAAAAAAAGTAAAAAAAAAATTTTTTTATTTATTTTTTTTTACTATGTGATCCTACTTACGAATTTTTGACTTACGAGCGCCCCCTAGGGACGGAACTCGCTCGTAAGTCGGGGACTACCTGTATAGTGGGAATAAACAGCAGCACGAACATGAGTTTGTATGAGCAGATGGTCACAGATGAACACAGCAACAAGAAAACAGATCAGCATCAGCACAATGTGATATTTTGCAGTGTTTATTTTTTTATTTTATTTTTATTTATTCATGAGTCTAACAGCCTCAGGGTAGAAGCTGTTCCTCAGTCTAGTGGTTCTACATTTGATGCTCCTCAACCTCCGTCCTGAGGGGAGTGGGGCAAAGAGTGAGTGTGCTGGGTGAGTGAGGTCTTTCATGATGCAGGTGGCTCTTTTCCTGCATCTGGAGGTGTAAATGTCTGTGATGGTGGGGAGACTGACTCCAACAACTTCTGTGCAGCCTTCACCACTCTCTGCAGAGCTTTCCTCTCTTCAACTGTGCAGCCTCCATGCCACACGTTGATGCTGGAGCACAGGATGCTCTCCACTGCACACCTGTAGAAGGAGGTGAGAACTGGGCTGCTCAGACCAGCTCGTCTCAGCCGTCTGAGGAAGTAGAGTCTCTGATGACCTTTCTTGATCAGGCTGGTGGTGTTGTTGCTCCAGCTGAGGTTATCATTCATGTGTACACCCAAGTATTTGTAGCTGGAGACCACTTCCACTGCAGACCCACCTATTTTCAGTGGGGCGTGGGTGTGTTTGTTCCTTCTGAAGTCCACAATCATCTCCTTTGTCTTCTTCACATTCATGTGAAGATTATTCTCTTTGCACCAGCTCTCCAGATGTTCCACCTCCTGTCTGTAGCTGGACTCATCATTATCTGTGATGCATCCCACCACCGCTGTATCATCTGCAAACTTAACAATATGACAGCCTGGAAGTGTGGCTGTACAATCATATGTGAGCAGAGTGAACAGAAGGGGGCTCAGCACACATCCCTGAGGAGAGCCAGTGCTGAGGGTTATGGTGGAGGAGGAGAAGTTGTGGATCTTCACGGACTGTGGTCTGTCTGTTAAGAAGTCTAGTACCCAGTTACAAATAGAGGGGCTTAGTCCAAGTGTAGATAGTTTGTCTATCAGACAAATGTCCTCTGGACATTCAAAAAACAAAACTAAACAAAAAAACTGTAGAAACTACAGTTTTTTGTTTTGATTTGTTTTTTGAATGTCCAGAGGACCAGACTTAACTTTTTTTTTTTTAGCTCAAGTCAATTCAGTTTATTAAATAAAGGATGAATGAATGGAACCAGCTGTAATTGTACAATGCATCCAGCAGAGGGCACATGAAGACTACTTTCAAGTCATGGCTGTTCACTTAAGTTTCACTTTCACATTCAGCACAGACGCAGCAGTGAGCAATACTGTGTACTGTATTTTGCTGAACAGAGCATAGAAAGTTTATTTTAACTGATCTGTAAAACAACTCAACAATAAATTCTCTTCAGTCATCCAACCCGCTGGTCATTACTAGCTATGTACCTCTCAAGTTAACAAATATTTAGATAACCTAGCATAGGCTATTGCCTTGTAAAAGTTTATCCAGAACAATAAATGTAATGTAGCAATAAAATATATCAGTATTAGTAACGTTATCTTTGCTGACCTCAATGAAATGCATTTTT
>JBBPBX010000240.1:38541-57023 GCA_038048925.1 Garcialebias charrua
TATATATATATATTTACATTATATTTATACATACATTACGTTTATATATAAAATAAATCAAGGGAAACTTAAGACATTTGGTATACCAATGTCTTGCTGTTATTTTTAGCAAGTGCTTTACAGATCTTACTACCTACTACCTTATTTTCTCTATCTTAGTACACTGACCTATATAGTGTAATATAATGCTTTTTGAATGTACAATCAGCTGAAATTACAAATGTTATTTTACTTCCATGTTTTACTATGTAAAAAAAATATGTTTCCACCTGTGGTAAAATTACAATGTTGTATTTTTTCCTCTCGAGCCATATATTGTTAAGCTTGCTATTTGTTGTATCCAGATGTCAGCTTTTCTGAAATGGGCATACAGTACTTTGCACTCTATCTGTCCCAAGAGTGTTACCAATGATGGTGGTGGTGTGGTGGGGTTTGTTGTTGATCTGTGTTTAATGAAAGTGACCATGCACAGAACAGATTTGGCTATTAGCTCAGCAAGAGCCTGTAATCACTACAAGTTGTTTCCCTTCTTCCGTGCACCTTATTATTGAACAAATAATGTGAAAGGGGAAGAGGGTCTGTGTGTGTGTGTGTGTGTGGGTGGCGGGGGGGTCTGCCGTTTTCTTTTTCCATTGTTTTATTTCCCTCTGCTAGACTGCACGTTGAAAAGTATTGATTTGCTAGCTTGAAAATAACAAACCGACAACTATGCAAGTGGGTAATAAACAGTCTCCCAAAAAAAGTGTGTAAAAGCACCCATGAGATGTGCACCCTGAAGTAATTTAGTTTCTGTTTATGCTTGGTCAGTAAAATTTGTTTGCTCTTATTGTTGTTTACAACCCTTAACTTTTGTAAGACTAAAATGTCCCTGAATTGCAAATGTGGAGAAAATAATGTTTTTTTTTTTTTTCCACAGTACTATACAGACATTAGCTTATTTGGCAGAACAGCAGAGTTGAGAACACCACTAAACCAAATAGATGTGACTACCGGTAACTCTTTTTTTTTTTCCTGGTGTCTGTATTCAAATATATCTAGCCTACTACTCATGCAAATACCATTAAAAAAAAAGTCATACATGTTTACACACATATGCATGTTTTATACAAAAAAAATGCATATTTTGATAGATGAACAAGTAAACATATTTAATTAATAAGAAAGAAGCTCATTTATCTTTCTTCTTAGCAAGTTTCTGAACCAATAAAGACAAACAAAAGAAAATTAAGGCTATGTTTTTTTTTCAAACATTGATTTAAACACACACTCAGCAGACTGAATTGTCTACTTTAAAAATAATGATAATATGGATAATAAAAACTAAATGTTATGGGAAACTCACTTATGACTGATAACACACTATCTGACAGCTGCCAGCGGCCACGACTAAGCCTCTGTGCTCTTCCTTAGGACTTATTTTTGCTCATTACATATTTTGCAACAGCACTTCACACACAGATTTGTTGATCATCAAAATAAGTAGGGCCGGCATGGAAAGATTTCAATGACCACTCATCTGCTAATGACAGTCACCATGATGGTGGATGAGAGAAAAAGGACACAGCCTGTCACTTTGATTCACAGACCAGCAGCTCCAACCAGTTGGCTTCTTGCCAATGTCTCAACAGTCATTATATCCCCCCCCCCCTAAATGACATTTAAAGTGTGAAGCAATGGTTGTCCTTGTGGCTCAGTCACCCCAGGCTGAGCCCAGCTTCGAGTGCTGAACCCTGAGCCAAGTTTTGCAGCGAGGTCACAAAATCTCCTGCCTTGGATGCCATAACACAACTCGCCGCCCTGCTCGAGTATGCAGAAAGTGACCTTGAACACTTTTTAAATTAAGCGGATGTAGATCTTTCACTTATCAATAGTTATTTGTTTTAATCAATTATTGATTTGTTTTATTTATTATTTATTCATTCTTATGCATTTATGTATTTCTCACGCTGTACTTTATCAATTGATTTTGCCGTTCCCACTAACCATTTTTTTTCTCTCTAATACATTCACTTGTTAATGTATCTTGTTTAAAAATAATAATAAAATAACAATTGCACTTTTATTTTGAAGAAAAGCTGTATAAACTTAAGGAATTATTGCCTAAATATACACGTTTTATTTATTTATCTTATTTGCAAAATATATAAACCCATTGCCAATAAAACTCAAGTCAAGTGATGAAAAAGTTAAATAAAAAACAAAAACAACAACAACAAAATACAAATTAAGATAGGTACCGGTATGCAAGTGAACAATGGCTACCTTATATTTCCGAAACACTTGTTTGTATTTAATAGTGAATGCAATCAATGCATTTTTTTAAATGTTTCCAAAAGTGTTTTTATTTTATTTTATTTATTCAGTGCTTTTACTGTATTTATGATATCATCATAAAAAATGAAGAGACATAAAAAAAACTCTGACATTTCTTCTTTCATAATTCTGTCCACAGTCTATTCGGGAAGTGACAGGCTATGTGTTGGTGGCTCTAAACCAGTTTGACTTCCTGCCTTTGGAGAACTTGAGGATCATTCGAGGAACCAAACTGTACGAGGACCGTTACTCCCTTGCAGTCTTTCTCAATTACAGACGAGATGGAAGTTTTGGTTTGAGGCAGTTGGGTCTTAAAAACCTCACAGGTGAGTGATTTAGGTTTAAATAACTTACTTATATGTGTTTAGCTCGTGTCATGTATTTTGTCTTAAGTACATTAAAAAGTTACATACCTAACCCTTACATCAGTTTTTATTTGATTTTATTTTCTTCTGTGTTTTAAAGCAGTTAAAGTTTGTAATCATCCATAGGAAAAATATCAAAGCATTCTGAAAACAATTATTTGGACTGTTTTTTTTTTTTACCTACTAGTCCCAAATGTGCATTGAAATACATGCTCTCCGCATAAAATGCTGCTACTTTATTTTATAAAGTAAGTGGCATGGTGGCTCAGTTGGTAGAGCTGTTGACTCTCAGCGAGAAGGCCGCCAGTTCTAATCCGAGCCAGGGTCTTTTCTGGATAGAGTTTGCATTTTCTCTGTACGTGCACAGTTTTCTTTCCAGGTACTCTGTTTTCCACCCACGGACCAAAGACATGCATGTTAGGCCAATTGGTAACTCTAAATTGTCCCTAAGTGTTAGTGAGACAGTGTGAATGGTTGCTTGTCTCATTTGTCTCTATGTGTCCCTTTGATGGACTGGAGATCTGTCCACGTTGTCCCCCACCTGTCTCACAGCGACTGCTGGATAAGGGCACCAGTGGCCCCCGTGGCATAGAAATGAAGAAGCTGGTAAAGATAATGGCTGGCTGGCTGGCTGGCTGGCTGGCTGGCTGGCTGGCTGGCTGGCTGGCTGGCTGGCTGGCTGGCTGGATGGATGGATGGATGGATGGATGGATGGATGGATGGATGGATGGATGGATGGATGGATGGACCATTGACCATTTTCATCAGTGCATTTCTGCATAGGGTATTATAACACATTGGACAAGTTTTTGCTGTTTTTTTTTTTTTTTTTTTTTTCGACAGCTGCCTTCTGCAGGGTCACCACAATGAGCAAACTCACACGATAGACTTGGCAATTGTTCTTCTACCTGGATGATTGAGCAAGCATCAGGATAGATGGTTTATTTTCACAAAGATAGCTTCCTTTATTCCTCTCTCAAACCATTGTTCCTCTCTATCAAGGATGAAAGACAAAATGTTTCTACTTTTTGTTTGTTTTGTTTGGTTTTTTGAATGTCCAGATGACCAGACTTAACTTTTTTAGATTCAGTTTATTAGTTTAAACAAACTGTCATTCTACTGCAAATAATTTTCACTGTAAAAAAAAAAAAATACAGTCAAAACATACCAGTTGCAGTGCAAAGGCATACACATGGCTTGTTCGTGAGTAAATGTATAAAATAACCAGTTATTCAGTGGCTTGTTATACCCTACAAGAAAAGTACAGTCTATGACTGCCCTTTCTTCTTATTTCATGAACCTAAGTAGAACTGTCATTTCAATTAACCCACTTGCTCTAAAGGAAATGACAAAGAGACACTGCATTGTAGGCTTTCTCATGTCTGCCATTTCACCCAGTGCTCACACACACACACAAAAAAAATATATATACAGTATATTCTCCCCAGATTGACAATCTACTCATCACTTGGCTCAAACCTGTTTCCTAGCACGTTGAGGACACAGAAAATATGATGGCTGATGAAATAGTGCGTTAAGTAGGGAGTGTGTGTGGCTGGCTCTGCTGCTTTGTGGACAATAGCATGCGCTTCTAGCTTTTCTTCAGAAGCCATGATCTTGAGGTCAGTATAAAATGAAGTTCTTGACTTGTAAAGAAGATGAGGTGCTGTTCCACTACGAGGCTAAGTGCAGGGAGCACTAGACAGCCTATGTTGTGTGCAACACAAGATCAAAGGTGCTACATACTTATTTTGAAGCTAAATTCAACCTCATGACATTTTGAATCAGTGTGAATATGCAAAGTAAGAAATCACGTTGAATGACACAAAGTTGCTCATTAAGAGTTATCGCCAGTACTTAACAACAAACTGTAATAATAATAATAATAATAATGATAAAATAATAATAATAATAATAATAATAATAATAATAATAATAATAATAATAATAATAATAATAATAATAATAAAAATACTACCAAAAATTAATAAATAAATAACTTCATTCATACTGGTGCCATTAATAATAATAATAATACTTTATTTATAGAGCCCTTTAAAATAACCACAGCTGCAACAAAGCGCTGTACACATAAAATCAAGAACATTTAAACACATAAAAATAAAACAGTTGTTAAAACATTAAGATCAATAAAAACAATAAAAACAGTGCTGAAAAAATTCAGTCTGTGCATTACTGGACATTAAGCTGTGTCACAAATTTTAAATGTTCATGACTGCATGACATTTTTATAAATACAGTATTTGAAAAGTACTGTAAAGGGTATACTAAGACATAAGCAGTACCTTGTAAATAATATTTAACAAATTGATGCATTACAGCAGTGTAAAATCTCAAAATGTTTGTTTTGAAACTTTGTTCAACTTTGTGAGACACATCGGACTAAGCATTTTTCTAAAGCTTTTTAAACTCCCCTTTCTAAATTATTTAGTAGCCACTCATTGTTCTCTTCAATTCCTCCTTTCTAGTGGGTTGAATGAAACAACACAGCCCCATTAGTCTTTATGTGTAGATATAGTATGTGCTTATGTGGCACACCCGATCTTTTATCTTTTCTTGCACTTTTACACCACACTTGGAAATGAATTTGCATGGCACCAACAGCTATTTTTGCCAAGCCAACCCTTTTTTTATTTTGGTGCCAAGTTAAAGCCGGTGCTGGGGGAGCCAGGGTTGGACTCTGTGAGTTGCAACTGTTTGATGTGCCATCCATGGCCTTAAGCCATTAAGATGGGTGAGGGGTTGGGGGAGGAGGAAGGTGCACAAAAGCATTGGTCTGAATCTGTTCTACTTCATAACTCAGTGTCTTACCCAATAAACTGAATATTGAAAACTTTTCAACATTTTTAGTGATAAAAAACAAAGAAAAATAACATGTTGCTTATAAATATATGTATGTGTACAAAAAAAATATATATATATATATTTTTTTTTTTCACTGCTGTGACATCATGCAAAACAAACACCTGCAGTAGTGCTATAAACACAGTTCTGCATACTATTTACTTGAAACCCAGTAGAATATTGTGCAGTCTGAGTAGAGATAAGCTTGAGCTGTTTAGGGCATAGGGGCGGCAGCGGAGTAGTAGTAGTTGTAAGGGTGTTGTTGCAAATATAATTATTACAAGAAACAGGCTTGATTTAAGCTTTCTACTTCAGTTTTTTTTTAAACTAACATGGATTTTATGGTTTTACCATTTACAGTTTGTTTTTGAAGTAGCCAAATTAATACACCACTTTTCATTTTAAACATAAACATTTGAACATTTAGACTCACTGTAATAATCTCATTCACTCAAGTCAATTGTATTTGTACAGCACAGTGAAAAAAAACAACAACAATGAAAATGACTAAAGTATAGTAACAAACATACACAGTCATAAATACATGACAACAAAATATATACATCAATAAAATAAAAATAAAAATAGTCTTGATTTAAAATATATTGTCAATCTGTATTGTAAAACTCTTCCCTTAGACATCTGCTCAAGCAGTAGCAACAGACTGTTAATTTAGGTTGTGCATTTTTGGATCACCTTAGTTTATATCTGTTTTACTAATGAAGCTGAACATGCAATGCACATACAAAAAAGTAGTGTTAGAATAAGGAGTAAACAGGAAAAGTACAGTGAAAGATTGTTTGTCCTGCCTTGGCGAAACCTTCATTATCTGCCATGTGTTCACGCTGTTACAAAAAAAAAAGTCAAGTTTCATTGAAGGAGTGAGAAAAGTCACTAATGTTTAATTATAGTTGTAATGAGTCAGTATAAAGGAAACAATCCTAAATCATCAGGGCCAGTTTACACGGCGCGTATTTTGAGTGTAACCGCTACTTTCTCTTTGCGACTTTGCTTATCGCCTACACGACGCTGCTGGCCCCCCTCGATGACTCCGATGGTTTTTGACCCTGCTCTCAAAGTGGAACTTTTTCGCAGACCCCCCGTTGATAATGTAAACATCTCCCGTGGAGCTTTTGTTTGAACACATGCACGCAGCACGCACGCGCAGACAGCCGGCATTTTAACAATGGCGGTGGACTGGACAGTGGACACACGCACCACTTTCTGAACTATAGCTGATGGAATATATTTTGATTCTCATATTTAATTATTCTACACCTTACCTGCATCTGTGTTGGAAGAGAGCCAGCTGCCTGGATCCAGTTGTCTGTTAACGAGGCAGTCGGACATTTCACGTGTCACGCTGCACTATAACATACTAAATGTGCTATATATTAACAGTTTAACAATAATAAACAGTATTTATGTTAGCGTGGGAGATATTTAAATTTATCTGAGCTAAATGAAGCTATCTGGACTCGTTACGTCATGCCTAACATGCTGCTGAAAATGAAGACACCAGGTTGATTTTTTATTTATTTGTTTATTCAACACCACAAACTCATGTCACAAACACTGAGAATTAAATTGAACACTTTTAAAAACACGTTAACCGAACTTTAATGAACTGGACTCTGTTGTTCATCCTGGTGGAAACTGGACCCACATCCGAACCGCCGGTCCGCTTCGTGGAACGACAGCTTCGACCTCGCAGGAAAAAAATAAAAATAAAACCTCAGTTGGTTGTTCTGTGATCGAACTAAACACAAGGAAACATTATTAAGAACATGGTTTACCTTGTAGCGCTGCTGTAAATCAGCTGATTCTCACGGACTAAAGTCAGACATGTTGACTCGGTTCCGGTCCAGTCAGCAACTGGTGTGCAGCTTGCTAGATGAAGCGGCCCCACTTGGTGTCAAATCTGTTGACTCTTATCCAAATTCCAGCTTTAACTTGTTGTTAACTTGTTGACAACAACTTGTAGTAGCTGAACTTTTAGCCAGAGAGGAAAACAGGCTGCCTCGTCTGCTCTGTTTACATCAGGCAGCAGTGGCACGCATGCGCAGTAGTGAAGGTTCCAAAAATCACAGCGCCATCTAATGGCCCAGCATGGTAACTACAGTAAATTCATGAGTACGGGGGGTGGAGGGGGAGAGAGTCGTATCCACAGAATTCGCCCATGTCAACGCAAAACTTTCAACCTAATTAACATACCCAAAAGTTGCGTTTCCCCCACACAGTGTCCGTGTAAACAGGGCCTCAGTGTAGATCCACTGAAGTGTAACAAGTAACACAGGTCAAGCTTTGTTTTCTTCCTGGTGCTTTAGTTAATCCAAGGCTAGATGTCTCATTTATTATAAGGCCTTTGATGTTCTGGCATATTCTTCTATTGTTCCCCTACCAACTACTCCCAGAAGTGTAAAATGATCAATACAATCTATAAGCAACACATTTAATGGGCTAAAACATATTAAGAACATAAGAGGCTAATCGAAAGAAGGCATAGCAAATGACCCCTTCAGTGTTGAAACCACATGCATTTCTACTTGAGCTGAAATTGCCTTGGGACGAAATCAGTTTGTTGCTAGTATATTGAAGCATTGCACTTATTGATTTGTTCCTCCACACTTTATGCATGCTGTGAATGGGCTTTCTAGATTTAAGGAGACTTGAGAATTGGATGGAGGGAGGTCTTTGGTTGAGCAGGGATAGGACTCCCTCTGATGCACCTTTCAATCAAGCTTAGCTAAGTTATCCTCATGAATATGAAATATAGGGACAGCAAAGCTTGGGAAAAGTTAAGGGATTGTGTTTGTGTGCACAGGGGTGTATAGAATAATAAATATTTAAGTTAGTTCCCAAGTGTGGGAATATAAGGGCCAGTTTACACGGCGCGTATTTTGAGTGTAACCGCTACTTTCTCTTTGCGACTTTGCTTATCGCCTACACGACGCTGCTGGCCCCCCTCGATGACACCGATACTTTTCTGACCCTGCTCTCAAGGTGGAAGTTTTTCGCTGACCCCCCGCTGATAATGTAAACATCTCCCGTGGAGCTTTTGTGTCAACCACATGCGCGCAGCCCGCATGCGCGGACAGTCTGACATTTCACGTGTCACGTTGCAAAATATAACAGTTTAACAATAATAAACAGTATTTATGTTGGCGTGGGAGATGTAAATTTATCTGAACTACAGTATCTATCTGGACTCGTTACATTTTTTAAACAGTGCGTAACGTGCTGTGAAAATGAAGACACCAGGTTTATTATTTATTTATTTATTTATTCAGCACCAAAGTTTAAACACAAACACTGAGAATTAAACTGAACACACTATTAAAACACGTGAACCGAACTGTAACTACGTTAATGAACTGGACTCTTGCTGTGTTTTCATCTGGACCCATCAGACCGAACCGTCTGCCTGTTTGTTGGAACGACAGCTTCTCCACCTGGCAGAAATAAATAAATAAATAAATAAAAACTCAGTTGTTGTGTGATCAAAGTAAACACAAGCAAACATTATATTAAGAACGTTGATTTACCTGCTGTAAGTCAGCTGCATCACGGAGTAAAGTCCGGTTCTGGTCCACAGTCCACTCAGCGGTTCTGGTCCACAGTCTCAGCGTCTAGTGTGCAGCTTGTTAGATGAAGCGGGTCCCACTGACTCAAATCTGTTGACTCTTGTCCAAATTCCAGCTTTAACTTGTTGTTAACTTGTTGACAACAACTTGTAGTTAGCTGATTTTAGCCAGAGAGGAAAGCAGACAGGCAGCTGTTTACCTCAGGCAGCGCATGCGTAGTAGTGAAGGTTCCAAAAATCACAGCGCCATCTAAAGGCCCAGCATGGTAACTACAGTGAAATCATGAGGACGGGGGTTGGAGGGGGAGAGAGTCGTATCCACAGAATTCGACAGTGTCAACGCAAAACTTTTCACCTAATTAACATACCCAAAACATCCGTTTCCCCCACACAGTGTCCGTGTAAACAGGGCCTAAGTCATTTGAAATTACTTTTTGGGACCAAAACACTTCAATGAAAAAAATGAAAAAATAAACAATAATAATAATCAAAGCATGGACTCCTCTCATAATTGATAATATTAGAATATGTAAGCTCCTAATCAGTTGTCCCCTCTCATAATTAATCAAGGTGAATGTTAAATAAAGCTGCCTTCTGACATTTTTAAGTTCTTCACTTTATTTGACTTTTTTTTAAATCTGTAGGTTAACATTTGTAACTCTTCTGATCAGCTTTGCAATAAGCCCGTGCAGCCTTTGTCCTTTCAGATGGTGATTACAGCCTCCTTTTCTAGGAAAAATAATAGCATCCTCAATAAGGAGCTAAACACAAATGAGCTTTCTGATTTAACACATTTTCCTGCCAATACCCCGCCCCCATTTCCCCATTTCACTGTCTATTTTTTTTTCCACGTTTGTTTAGTGTTGTTGATTCTTTTTTTTACTTTTTTTTTACCGCCCTACGCCCGCACTGCGTCTGTCTAAAATGAAGCATCCAATCTGAGGCCCCATCTGCTGAATGATCTCCTCTCATCGCATGCATGTACACAAGCCTACGTTTTACGCCAAGGCGTTATCCACTTCTTCATGGCCCATCTGCTCCCTTTTTTTTCCCCATCCCATTTTCTGTCTGTATTCCATCTCTTTATCCCTCTTTCACTGCCATATTTCAGTTAGCCGTCTTGGTTTGGTTCAGCGACGCATTTCATAAAAACATACAATGTCGCGTTGGCACCACTTTTCATTGTATGCCAAACTTATTTGAGGACTTGAGTCTGTCTGTGTGTTCTCCAAAGGCCACTGCAGTTGCAGTATCATCTGCTGAACACGTCCTGCTTAGTGTTGTGTGACAGCCATACATAAGGGAGGCATTGAAAAGATTGGACTGGGCAAGGTGAAAGTGACAATTTGAGTCAGTGTGTTTCCCCCAGACAAAAGTCTGCTTAATGAGAGGACATAAAATTACTGTCTTCTTTGATCCTTAAGACTTTTTATTCATTAAATAACTACTAGGTAATGAAAGAGCCATTTTAACAGAAGAGTTGGACTGGATTTGTTCAGTGCATGTCACCAGAATTCAGTTGAGCAGCTCACAGACCTCAGGTCTCCTTCAATTGTGTGTCTAATTGATTACTTCCCATGCAATTACTCCCGTGTCACACTCAATATTTCACTGCTCCAGGAAAGGGGCGTAAGGGACTTCGTTTTGAAGGACGACATTCACACTGTCACATTTGTGAGCCCCTAATGTGGATTGTGAGGGGGAACATGTTAAACTGAAGTCTGGAACGGGTTTTGTGTGATGGTTGGTGTTAATTGATTGCTGTGTAATAACACTGGTTGCCAAAGATGATGAAACTACTGGAGTCAGGTTTTTTTGTTTTTAATGTTTTGCCAAGAGTGAGGACAGGATAGGCAAAAAATATAAAATTAATTGTAAACAAACAATAGTAATAATTAAAAGAACTCGTAAAAAACCATGCATCTGGATGGATTGTTTGTCATCTGTGTCTCTAAACATATTTGTAATGGATTGGTGACCTGTTCAAATTGGATGGATGGATGTTTTCTCATAATAAAAAGCTACTTTTGATTGTTTGTTGGTTGGTTTTAGGTTTAGAAAATGATGCTTAAATATACATGTTGTCAAAAACAGTGATCACAACCAGATTTATTCATACCTCACAGCTACGTGGTAACATTTTACTCCCACACTGATGTAGAAATCTTGCTTTAACTTTTCATAATGCATTCATTTAAATCAATATTTTCCATTTGATACTATGTTTCAGTGCACTGCAATCTGTATTTGGGTAGTTATCCTAATGTTTTATTATTAAGAACAGCTTTTTGTTGTTTCTTTGCAAAACTGATGTGTTGAACTGACTTTTTAAACAAACTGGTGATATACATTTAGACAATACAAATCAACCAGAAGAAGCAAAACTAAAACGTTAGAAGTTTACATGACCGTATTTCAGTAGCAACATTTATTAGCCAATGTTGTTTATCAATCAACCAATCAATCATTAAAACTGCATACTACTTTATAGCAAATAAACTGGTGATGCCATGCTTATATATAACCAATGACAATAACTGTAAAAGTGATTGTGAAATTGTAACTGTGTGTGTTGTGCAAAGTAAAGTTTTTCAAGACACATGAATCGAACAAACAAAACACAAATTACATTGTTTAAGTTCTGCA
The DNA here is from genome assembly GCA_038048925.1 of Garcialebias charrua. Classification (NCBI taxonomy): domain Eukaryota; kingdom Metazoa; phylum Chordata; class Actinopteri; order Cyprinodontiformes; family Rivulidae; genus Garcialebias; species Garcialebias charrua. Next base: position 50,314 of record JBBPBX010000240.1, read on the forward strand.
GGCAAAATGACCTGCAATATAGGGGTGGTTGTGGTTGAGTGGTTAGAGCAGTTGTCCTCCAATGCAAGAGTTGGGGGTTCGAATAAACCAGAAGTTGCATGCCTAAGTGTCCTTGGGCAACACACTGAACCCCTCATTGTGTCTGAGTGTCAAATATGTGTATGAATGTGATAAAGCTCTGATTAGTCTCTTTTAGAATGATTTGTTCAATTAGTTTGTAGAAATCTAGTAGAGTGCTGTAAGAATGGGTAAATTAGGACACTGATTGTGTTGTAAAGTGCTTTGAGTGTCTTGATAAGATATAAAGGTGCTATATAAGTACAGACCATATGCTATTTTCAGAAAGGACTACATACTGTATTATAATCCTACTCCACCAAAGCTCTGAGCCCGGGAGTATGGGGTACCAGGCCCTTTGATAAGGGCTGTTAGGTCCCTGTACGACCGGTGTCAGAGCTTGGTCCGCATTGCCGGCAGTAAGTCAGGCTCGTTTCCGGTGAGAGTTGGACTCCGCCAAGGTTGCCCTTTGTCACCGATTCTGTTCATAACTTTTATGGACAGAATTTCTAGGCGCAGCCAAGGTGTTGAGAGGATCCGTTTTGGTGGCCTTAGAATCGCTTCTCTGTTTTTTGCAGATGATGTGGTCCTACTGGCTTCATCAGTTCGTGATTTACAACTTTCACTGGAGCGGTTTGCAGCCGAGTGTGATGCGGCCGGGATGAGGATCAGTTCCTCCAAATCCGAGGCCATGGTCTTGAGCCGGAAAAGGGTAGCATGCCCTCTCCGGGTCGGGGAGGAGGTCCTGCCCCAAGTGGAGGAGTTTAAGTATCTCGGGATCTTGTTCACGAATGAGGGAAAACTGGAGCGTGAGATCGATAGGCGGATAGGTGCAGCGTCCGCAGTGAAGCGGGCGCTGTACCGGTCTGTCGTGGTGAAGAGAGAGCTGAGTCAAAAGGCAAAGCTCTCAATTTACCGATCGATCTACGTTCCCACCCTCATCTATGGTCATGAGCTTTGGGTTATGACCGAAAGAACAAGATCTCGGATACAAGCGGCTGAAATGAGTTTTCTCCGCAGGGTGGCTGGACTCTCCCTTAGAGATAGGGTGAGAAGCTCAGTCATCCGGGAGGGACTCGGAGTAGAGCCGCTGCTTCTCCACATCGAGAGGAGCCAGTTGAGGTGGCTCGGGCATCTGGTTAGGATGCCTCCTGGACGCCTCCCTGGTGAGGTGTTCCGGGCATGTCCCACCGGGAGGAGACCCAGAGGAAGACCCAGGACGCGCTGGAGGGACTATGTTTCTCGGCTGGCCTGGGAACGCCTTGGGATTCCCCCGGAGGAGCTGCTCCAAGTGGCTGGGGAGAGGGAAGTCTGGGCCTCCCTACTTAGGCTGCTACCCCCGCGACCCGACCCCGGATAAACGGAAGAAGATGGATGGATGGATGGACTCCACCAAAGCAACATGGCCTGCAAGTGAATGATGGATTATACCATACCATACCATACCATTTTATTTATAAAGCACTTTAAACAGGAACAAGTCCACACCAAAGTGCTGGACAAACAAACACGCAACAGGCAACACAGACAATGAAGTACAACACGAAAAACATAAAAACATTGCAGATCATAAATCAAACGATCCAATACAAATCAGCTGGCATTGAAAGCAATGGAGTAGTAGTGAGTTTTTAACCGGGATTTGAAAACCGAGAGGGAGGGGGCCTGTTTGATGAGCAGCGGTAACTCGTTCCAGAGTCTTGGGCCTGCTACAGAGAACGCCCTGTCACCCCTGCGCTTAAGGCGAGTTTCTGGAACTATTAAGAGTACCTGATCCTCTGACCTCAAAGCACGTGGAGGGACATATGGGTGTATCAGATCCGAGAGATAGGCGGGGGCGAGACTGTTCAGCGATTTGTAGACATACATGAGAATTTTGAATTGGATTCGAAGATGAACCGGTAGCCAGTGAAGGGAGGCCAAGACTGGTGTAATGTGCTCTCTTCTGCGTGTGCTGGTTAAAAATCGGGCAGCTGCGTTCTGAACCAGTTGTAATCGTGCAATGGTGGCTTGACTGACGCCAAACAGAAGTGAATTGCAGTAATCAAGCCTAGATGTAATGAATGCGTGAATCACTGTCTCCAGGTGCTTTTTGGATAATATGGGCTTCAGCTTAGACAGACGCCTCAGCTGGAAAAAACAGGATTTGACGATCATGTTTACATGACTGTTGAGTTTCATGGAAGGATCCATTATCACTCCCAGATTTTTGACTTTTTGTTTTTCGGACAGGGGTAGAGCAGACAGGTCAATGCAGTGGTTTGAGGTTGTGTCATTGGGAAGGAACAATATGGCTTCAGACTTCTTATCATTGAAGCTTAAGAAATTTAAAGCCATCCAGTCCCTGATGTCAGCCAGGCAGTCGAGCAGAGGTTGAATAGAGCCTGTACCATTTTGTCTTAGGGGGAAGTAGATTTGACAGTCATCAGCGTAGAAGTGGAAAGGTATATTGTGTTTCCGGAAAATAGCACCGAGTGGCAGCAGGTATAAGGAGAACAAGAGAGGACCCAGGATGGACCCCTGCGGAACCCCCCATTTAAGAGCCGCCACTGCAGAAGTAAAATCATTGATGGACACACAAAAAGACCTGTCAGAGAGGTAGGATCTGAACCAGTTTAGGGCTGATCCTGAGATGCCCACCCACTGCTCCAACCTAGCAATGAGGATCTCATGGTCGATGGTGTCGAAAGCGGATGTGAGGTCCAATAGGACAAGCAGCACAGAGTCACCAGTATCTGTGGATAGAAAGATGTCGTTAAAAACCTTCAGTAGGGCAGTCTCAGTGCTGTGGAGGGATTTGAAGCCAGACTGGAAAAGCTCGGGGATAGCGTGATCCTCCAGGAAGCACTTTAGTTGGGACTCAACTATTTTCTCTAGAAGTTTAGAAACAAATGGGAGTCTGGAGACAGGCCTGAAATTGGATAATACTGACGGGTCGAGGTTTGGTTTTTTCAGGAGAGGTTGAACAGCAGCATGTTTTAATGATTTTGGCACCACACCCGAGGATAGACTGCTATTTACAATCGAGAGAATGGAGGGACCTAGAGTGTGAAAAACCTCCTTTAGAAGCCGAGGGGGGACCACATCGAAGGGGGAGCCAGATGGTTTCAGGTTGCACATGACCTGCTCTAGAGAGGACAGAGAGACTGGTTCAAAATGGTCAAACACAGCAACAGATTGAGGTGGGATGGATGGATCGTGAGATGGAGGAGAAATGAGAGCCCTGGTGGTTGCGATTTTATCTAAAAAGAAATGTTGGAAGTTCTCGCACAGCTCAGTCGAGGCTTCCATGGGTGATTGTTCAGTGAGGTGGAGAACAGAGTTTAGGGTGGAGAACAGAACTCGAGGGTTACGAGAGTTTGCAGCAATGATATCAGAGAAGTATTGTGATTTAGCAGTTTTCACTGCTTTCTGATATCGGCGCCAGCTCTCTTTTACCATCTCAAAAGAGACCTGCAGACTGTCTTTTTTCCACTTCCTCTCCACCTTTCGGCATTGCTGCCTGGCCGCTCTGGTCGTGTCATTCAGCCACGGTTCGGCCCTGAGTTTTGGTCTTCTCAGTTTAATAGGCGCTACTTGATCCAAAGCCTTTAAACAAACAGAGTCAAACTGGTTTGTCAGCTCCTCAGTGCTGGAGAGGAACCCCGGGGGCTGAATTAACATGTCATTGTTGTAAACCTCAGTGAAACGTGCGGCAGTTAAATGGTTAACATTCCTGCCTTTACGTGCAGGAATGCATGTTTTAGGGGTAACATGGGGGATGGTAAACTGAAAATTCACTGGCCTATGATCTGAGAATACATTGTCTCCTATTTCAAGGTTTGAAACGGTCACATCACATGTTAAAACAAGGTCCAACAAATGTCCACGCTGCTGCGTGGGAGAGTTCACGTGTTGAGTTAAATTAAATGAGTCCAATAAATCTAAAAAGTCCTTAACCATGGGCTTCTCAGGACAACACACGTGCAAGTTGAAGTCGCCTGAAATGACGACCCGAGAATATTTAGCTGTAATTTCAGCCAAGAAATCAGAAAACTCGCTGATGAAGTTCTTGGAGCGAGGCGGCCGGTAGACAAGAGCACACAAAGTTACAGGTGAATGTCCGAGTTCAAACACAGTCAGCTCAAAGCTAGAGCAGGAGACTGGAATGGACAGTTGTTTACAGTCAAAAGTTGATTTGAAGATAGTTAATAACCCACCGCCACGACCTGATGGTCGCGGGTCGTTAAAAAACAAACAGTTTGGTGGTATTATTTCCGTCAGCGCGCAGGACTCACCCGACGACATCCACGATTCTGTGATGCAGAAAAAGTCCAAGTCGTGCTCTTCAAAGTAATCCCTGAGGATGAACGTTTTGTTGCAAACAGATCGGGCGTTGACAACACAGAATTTGATGATATCCGAGCTAGCCGCTGATGGGCTGCTAGCAGCTGATGTGCTAACAGCTGGTGGGGGAGCGCCCCGCGGCTCGCTGCCCACAGAGAGCTGCTCCGGCCGGAGATCCCCGTTGTTTTCCTGGTCCGTGCACGCGGGAGACTGGCGATGAGAATCGAGACCATCAGCTGAAGACAGCGAGGCAGAACGCCGGGCTCTGAGCTTCACCAGCCGGCCAGCTCGTGAGCCGCGTTTCTTCCTCCGAGTCGATCGATTTCTCCGTGCAGGCTGGTGCGAAGAGCAGCGGAGGTAAACGGGCAACTCGTCTCCGAGCAACGGGGGCAGAGGGGGCCTCCCCGAAGTACGCTCATACTGGCCCGAATCAGCGACATCCGCGGCAGCAAACCGTAAATCCAGAAGCTGCTTCCGATCATAAACCAGCAGTGTACTTATGTCTCCAATGAAGAACGAACAAAACACAAAAATTCCAAACACCCACAGGAGAGGTGGACACGCAGCCATGCTTATGGGCGCCATCTTGGATCTATATGCAGTAGATAGCTAAATAAAACACACAACATTTCAGTGGATTATTTGGAAATATGTTTGAAACACCTAAAATAAACATAAGGTAAATGGTAAATGGAGCTTATTTATATAGCACTTTCCAGCCCCCTATGATGGGACCCAAAGCGCTTTACAATACCAACATAAACAATTCATTTATAAACAAGCACACAAAAAATAGTCCAAATATTTTCTACGTTTTTTATTTTTTTATTTTTCATAGTCAGAGCCAGAGAGTCAGAGATTCTTTATTGTCATTCGCACCACATGTGGTACATGTGGTGGAATGGCATTATGTACACAGGGTACCAGTAACATCCAACAATAAAATGTAAAAGGAAAACTGAAAATTATGCACCATAACTCATGTTCCCTGAAGGAAGGGAACGAGGTGCAACATACTTGCTATGGGAATTGCACCCCCGCGCGATTACCTGAAGGAATACACTCATGCCTTTACGACAGGGGTGTCACCGCCGCACCAGAGGCCCCGCCCTCTGGGTATTTAGGCGGTGAGGGCCCCTCCATCTTCCTCAACAATTGCACTTCACCGAGCTTTCAGCATTGAAAAGGGCTAGATATGTTGCACCTCGTTCCCTTCCTTCAGGGAACATGAGTTATGGTGCATAACTTTCAGTTCCCTTTCAGTCATGTTCTCTCGGTGCAACATACTTGCTATGGGAACGTAATCCATTCACGCCCTTGAAATGCTCAGCAAAGTGTATGTGAGAGCATCTGTCTTAAAGACAGGCATCTCCCAGCTGCTTTCTGTAGAAAGCATATGCTAAGAGGAGAAAAAATGCCACATGTAAACAACATGATGTCTCCATTGGGCATAAATATGGCAAATGTGGAGGTAGAAAACCCAGGCCAAGCACAGGGTAACATCACAGACACCTGTAAACTTTTTTGAGTTTTTTTTTGTTTGTTTGTTTGTTTTGGGACAAAGCAACCGAAGCCCTAGGCTCTCAGCCAGACCCCATTCAAAGGCCAGGCTGAAAGTTGCCACAACTCTGGACGCGGGTGAAATAGTTAACCATGCGCCTGACTCAGAAGGTCCCTATGAGAAGGCAAATCCCATGGTATTCCAGATAGCATTGAAATCAGCTCTGGAAACCACGTTTTCTGTGGCCATCTGGGGGCTATGAGGATCAGGGAGAGGGCTCCCTGGCATACCCGTTCCAATGTTGCCCCGATCAGAGGGACAGGTGGAAAAACATAGTAGAGCACCCCTGCTGGCCAATCATGTGCCAGAGCATCCATACTCAATGATGCGTCTGCTTCCCTCAAGGAGAAGTAGAGGTCACAGTGTGAGCTAGCCCTGCAGGCAAACAGGTCCACAGAGGCCTTCCCAAATCGTGACCATACCTGTCCCACAATCCGTGGGTTCAGGCTCCATTTTGACGCTAGCAGAGGGCCTCTAGAGAGGGCGTCTGCTCCGTGAGACCCCATCCGTGAAAACGGACACGTTTCTCCAAGGTTCAAGAGCCTCCAGGCACTCTGAATTTATCCTAACCATCCCCCTTTGTTTAGGTAGGTTAGGTTGTATCCGTTGGTTCAGCCATAGCTGCATGGGCCGCATTTTCAGTAATACGTGTGGCACACATAGAATGGCTGCTACCAAGAGGCCTAGAAGGCGTTGGCAGGTTTTTACAGGGACACGATGGTCTAATTTAAATTTGCTCAGGCAAGAACAAATGGAGGAAACTCGT
>JBBPBX010000240.1:69106-88521 GCA_038048925.1 Garcialebias charrua
ATATATATATATATTCCACATCAAATCCTCAGCTATTACAGTATTTGAGTCATTCCAACTCAGCTAGGCAGTTAACCACTAACGTAATAGTTAAAGGACAACACCCACCGTGACAGTAACAATTCACCATATTGGACAATTACTGTAGTAGAATATGATGTCTATTTTCATTTTTGCATTTGGGCCAGGCAAGTATAAAAAATAAATAAAAAAACAACGGAGTCCCGGAAGCATCCGGAAACCCGTCCGAAGATTGCCGAAGTCCGGAGTGCCATCAATACAGGCTCCACTCAGAAGGCAGGAGTGAGTTCGCGATGGAGGCTTATGAGAGTGAGAGCCGCGGATCCGTGCTCAGAATATGATAGACATCAGTGTGCGACCACAGGATTAATCAACAGGCAGATTTATTAACAAGGGAATATTTTTTAAAAATTGCTTTTTTTTCTTCTCTCTCTCTCCGAATAGCAGAGGTGGTGCTGTCTGTGTGCGCACGCTGACGTGCAGCCAGCTGTACATTTATTACTGAGGAAATATTAAAAATGACACTACACGACTACTTGTAAAAGTTAGTTTAGCTTTTTTTTTCCTCTCTCTGAGCATCGGAGGTGGTGCTGTCTCTGCGTGCGCTGATCACTGCAGCCAGCTGTACATTTATTACTGAGGAAATATTAAAAATGACATGACACGACTACTTGTAAAAGTTACTTTCGCTTTTTTTCCCCTCTCTCTGAGCAGGAGGAGGTGCTGCTGTCTGTGCGCGCGCTGGCCAGCTGTACATTTATTACTGAGGAAATATTAAAAATGACACGACAACTTGTACACGTCTGACGTCTGTCCCACAATAAATACGTCGCGGTCCAGTTCAGCTCAGCTCCACGCCTCTTTTGGAGCCGCGCTCCGGCTTCATTTCTGAACAAGTTTATTTGAGCGGGACCTACCCGCATTCAACTGTGGTCTTATGAATGACCCGAGGAGGATTAAAGCCGGACTGGTCTGTGCGGGAATAGCGCGGGTTTGACTTATGAAAGGGGTAAAAAGCCGAGCCGGCTTCATGAGGAAATTAATGAATTTGTCGCGAGCGAGCAAATTAATAGTGTCCTACGTGGATGCGCGACCTCTAAATATTTCCTGGTGCAGTTGTGGGTACTGGACCAGCGCTCTGTTTTTATTTATTTTTTAGAACTTTTTAATAAGATATAACACCGCTGCAATAATGAAGCTACGTTGATGCATGCTTGTTATAACTCCGCATGCATTCAAGGTGGATACTTCAGTGACGTCAATGCCCATATATGGAGAGGGTCAGATTTTCCCGGAGCTGCTGCTAAAAACTGCTAAAAAACATGAAATAACACATTTAGCGTTATTTCTCTACAATATAAAAAAACGCTCCCGTTTCATTATTTAATTAACTACAAAATATTAATGGCAATGCAATTTGAAAACATGGTGGCTCATGTGCTTTAATAATTGAATTGTAGAAATTAAAATGAAAGCTTTTTTTTTCTCTGTTTATTTGTTTAAATTGTGCTGCTTTTTTCTGATTATGAATCGGATATAATAGAGTAATATTTAGTTGTGACAATATGTTACTAAAGAGTGCAAGACAGCAGCAGCAAGTTCATAAATAGTGAGAAATATTCCATTTATGCTGGTCTTATATTGATAACTGCATCAGCCAATGATCTGAAGGTGAGTGAGGCTCGTTGAGAGCATTGTGGGTTGAGAAGACATCTTGGCAAAAGTTGGACAAAATGTAGCCCAAAAATTAATATATTGTATAAATTAATATCTTAATAGGTTTCATATAAGCATTTAACTTTAAAAAAAAACTTTCACAAGGATTTTGTTTAAAATAGTGAGCAACAAACATCCCATCAAATAGTTATAGTTTTGTCAAATCAGTTAAAAAAACAAAACTGATAAAATATAAATAAATGATAATAATAGATTAAAAAATTGCCTGTTTGGTAAAAATAAAATAAAACAAACACCTTATTACATATTTCAAAAGACAAACTAAATAGCCAGTGCATTGGAACCAAAAGCCTTTTGTAAGAAATACAAAAAGACACTCATTACCCAAAAAAGTCAGCTTGCCTGCAACACCTTGCACTTGATGTATCGCTGCGATCCATCAGCCATGAATGTCGGCCAGCATGTTAAAATGAAATATGCATTCACTCACACATGTTGCTGCATTTGTAAGTGGAGCACATATTGCTTGTACTCGTAAAGTAAAAAGTCGTTCATGACTGTGTGTTTGACTTTGTTCAATCTTTAATAGTTTCCATATTTTAAAATTTTCATTCAGTTTTACATTTTCATCACTCTTCTATTTGACATGCACAAACACACGCACAGACACACACTGCCTGAACCTCGGCTTCTGGCTGCAGTTTGTTCAGAGGCATCAAATCCACTCTTGCCATCTCTCTGGTGAACCTCTTGTAAAGCACTTTTATGTGTTCAAATTAATGCACTTGTTCTTTTCTGGTCAGTAGTTAAACTCATAAAAGTGGAATTGCATTTGACTGAGTAACACCAATTCAAGATGTGAATGCTGTAAAACTGTAAAAATGATCTGCCTTTCCTGTGTTTAATCAAACATTGGATTGGTCTTATTACAGTTTTTTGAAATGAAAGGAACACATCAATTAACTGTGCTACAACCTTTACTCAGGCTCGATAAGAACACGTCCATGAATCATGTGGAACTGAAGTTATGTGGTGACATGCCCACATGTATCTTAGGCTAGTGGGGCCCAAATCTGATTTTTTTATTTGATTTTTTTGCACAAATGCAACCCATATTGGATTTTCTTCAAGGCAATCCAACATCCGATTTTCTTTTCAAATCCAACCCGGGCTTTTTCATGTGTTGTAATGAATCGGACATATATACAATGTTTTTCATAGCATTTGATTGTTGCAACTGACTTTTATCAGAGTCAGAGAGTCAGAGTTTCTTTGTCATTTGCACCACATGTGGTATATGTGGTGGAACAAAAATGTTTAGACAGGGTCCCAGTTGATCCAACTATAAAGTGTAAACAAAAAACGGTAATAAGATCTAAGAAATTAACAAAAAAAAAAAATCAACTAAAACAATGCTAAGCACTAACAGCATAAAAACAATACGCCGAACAGCAGCACAAACATGAGTCTGTGTGACCAGATGAGCACGAATGTACACAGCAACATGAACAGATAAGCAGCAACATGATGTGATATTTCACAGTGATTATTCTGGTTAGATATTCATGAGTCTAACAACCTCAGGGTAGAAGCTGTTCCTCAAGGCCCCCGCATAGCTCGTATGGCCGTACGCAACTGTATGCACGTACTACGCAGAGGCACAAGCGTATCCCCGCAGGGCATGTACGCTTAAAGCTCAAATTTTACGACCGCGTACGCAAACGCGTTGTAGCACAATAAACTGCCCGGCGCTGGACTGTTTTGAATGTGACACAAATGTATTAAATTCCCCTTCTTCATCCTTGATCTGGCCTTTTCTTTTGTTTGTTTTTTGCCAAAAGGCAGTGATCTCTTCCTTTTCCGTTGACTCCATGACTGAAATGATGAGGAAATTAATTAATTTGTCACGAGCAAATTAAACTCGGGTCCAACGTGGCTGCGGGAGGTTCTGCAGATTTCCTGGTGTGCTGGTCTGATGAGTGGGCTGCAGGACCAGTGCTCCCTGTTTTTTTTTTTTTTTTAAGAACTTTTTATTAACATATAAACACAGAATACCGGTACAGCTGCCAGCTCGCACCTTTTTTCCCCCACCCGACCTATGTTCCTTAATCTCCTTCCTGAGTGGAGTGGGGCAAAAAGAACGTGTGTGCTGGGTGAGTGGGGTCCTTCATGATGCAGGTGAGGTTCATTATGACAGTGAGGTTGGGGTGAGCGGATTGATCCAAGTATTACTAATAATATATCAAACTTGCTCAGTTTAACTCTTGGAATTCTGCACATATTCAGTTACAGAACAAAAGTCCAGTTGCTGCATCTTTGTTCTTTTAATTTCCAATGCCCTGGATGACTGAGAATCTACAACAACATATTATACTAATGTTAGTGTTGAAACATGCCCGTACTAACAAGATGGCATTGATTCGTGGGCTTGTTTTTATATTCAGTACATTGCTTCCGATACAAGAATAAATAAATGCACTGGAGGAGCCATCAAGAAGCAAGAGTAAATGTAATCACTGGCCCAAACATGCATGTCAGATATAATGAGTGACCATGCAAAAAAAAAAAAAAAAAGCAGGACCTGAGCAACACAATCAGAATAGCGCAGGTGTCGCCAAACTTTTCGAAACTGAGAGCTACTTCGTGGGTACGGAGTCATACAAAGGGCACCAGTTTGATAAACTCTTCGGAAATAACAAAGCGTAAATTGAAAAAAATGTATAATAAACATATTTTTAAGAACATATTTTTAAGATAGACATTTTAAAATATATATAAATACAAAAAAAGAATAACAACTGAATAAAATGACATTTTAAATGCAGCTTAGTAGTGAGTTGTGCTATTTTTAGAACAGGTCCGGGGGCACCTCAAATGGTCCTTGGGGCACCCGGGTGCCCGCGGGCACCACGTTGGTGACCCCAGGAATAGAGCATTGAGACATGCAGTGTGAATGCAGCCCAAGTTTTTATGATTAGCAGAAAAACAAGTTTCCTGTCAGCTGGCATTTGCTTAACAAATTTTCAAGAGTGCTTTCTGCCCAACATTAGCTTTTTTCCCCCAATTCTGTGAGGTTGGTATTCAGGTTCAGGTTACTTTATTTATACCCAAGGGTAAATGTGGTTTGCAGTGGTACAAAGCATACATCCATCCATGCGCACACACAAATAAAAACAGTAAAAACATTTAGTAAAAACACTTCAAAGAAACCATAAACAGATAATGTTGCACATAACGGTGTTAAGGCTCCCCAAATCATATGTAAAATGAAAAATAAAAACATTTAACCACTAAAAGCTTCAACGTTATTTCAGTTTGTTCATTTCAGTAACAGCAGTGGGAACAAAGCTATTTTTAAAACGTGTTGTCCTACATTTAGGGACTAAAAACCTCCGACCAGAGGGAAGAAGCTGAAACTCTCCGTACAGGGGATGAAGGACATCTTTTAAAACAGAAGAAGCTATCCTCTGTACCTGACTAACGTACATGGATGTAACTGAGGTTTGGGTTCCTCCGGTCAGTTTAGATGACAGCTTAACAATCTGCTGAAGGGAATTCTTTCCTCTCAGTGTAGTGTGACCAAACCATGACACCAAGGAAAAGGATAAAACTGATTCAATAAAAGCACGATAAAACATGGTCATTATGGTTCGGTCAATATTAAAATGGTTGAGTTTCCTTAGACAATAAAGGCGCTGGTGGGCCTTTTTGCACACCTTGTCAAAATTGATTTCAAAGTTTAATTTATCGTCTATGATTGTCCCGAGATATTTGTAAGAGTATTTGTGTCACATTCAAACTTACAATATTAAATGAATATAAATTATCTCAAAAGGTAACAATAAGCTGTTTTGTTGTGTCTCATGAGTACCTTCTCACGTGTTTTTTTTTTCTTCTCATTTTTTACTCTTTTTTTTTTTTCTCACATAAAACAATTATCATTTTGATTCAGGGGCAGCACAGTGGCACAACTGGTAGAACTGCTGCCTCTCATCCAGCAGGTCCTTGGTTCAAATCCCGGTCCAGGGGCCTTTCTGGGTGGAGTTTGCATGTTATCTCCATGCATGCGTGGGTTTTCTCCGGGAACTCCGGTTTCCCCCCACAGACCAAAAATATGCACGTTAGACTGATTGGTAACTCTAATATGTCCCTAGGTGTGAGTGAGTGAATGGTTGTTTGTGTCTCTATGTAGCCCTGTGATGGACTTGTAACCCCGTCACTCACACAGTGATTGCTGGACAAGGGCACCGGCGACACCCATGACCCAAAATGGGAGAAGCGGGTAAAAGATAATGGAATAATGGAGGGTAAAAGATGATGGATTTCGATTCAGATGTAAAAGCTTAAGTCAGTGTCTCTCAACTTGGGTGTCTAGAACCTAAACAAGAAAAACAGAATAAATAAAATAAATAAAATAAATACATTTCACAGTGGAAATCATATATGAAGTATTATTGGAGCCAGATCCAATTTAGAAATTAAAATCAGAAGGCATATGTTGGACTCTAAATCTTCAGTTTAGAAAAATACTTGTTTTTATTTACTTTGAGGATTTTCTGATGCATGCTCAATAATCCAGGTACAAAAATCTAAAGAAGTTAAGTCTGATCCTCTGGACATTCAAAAAACAAAACAAAGCAAAAAAAATAAATAATGTAGAAACATTTCGTCTTTCCAGATTTCTTCAGTCTGAGGTGCTGTATTCAGCTCAGTCTTATAAATAGCATATTCTCATAGTGGATCAACCAGTTTGCTGCTGACAGCCAAAACTAGCTGCTCACATGATCAAGGAGGACCATCAGTCTAACGATGGATCGTTAGCACCCTGATAGTTGTTTGCTATTCACAGAGGGCTGAGTGATACTAGCAATAACAGCATTGTAGGAGGGGGACAGTTGAACCCGGAGGCCTCCACCTCTGTTTAATGATGGACAGTTTCTTTTCACAAAGATGGCCTCCTTTACTCCTCTCTCAAACCATTGTTCCTCTCTATCAAGGATGTGAACATCTTCATCCCTGAAAGAGTGACCGCTGGCGTGGAGATGAGTGTAGACCGCAGAGTCCTGACCTGATGATGTTGATCTTCTGTGCTGGGCCATCCTTTTGGCCAGTGGCTGTTTAGATTCCCTTATGTAAGACTGATCACATCCCTCCTGACACTGAACAGCATACACAATATTACTCTGTTTGTGCCGGGGGACTGGATCTTTGGTATGAACCAGTCTTTGCCGTAATGTATTTTGGGGTTTAAAAGACACTAAAAACAATACTTTAAATCAACTTGCAGGTATCTTGTCAATTTAGCAAGTATTTATTTAAAAAAAAAATTGAATTCTGAGTTTATTTCCATTGAACATTAATTTATACCGACTTATATTTGAGTTAGGATGGTTTTCAAGTCATATGTATTACAATACAATTATGTCTTGTATAAAACATATTTTTTAATGATAAAAATAGAGCCGCCGTCTCATATAAAGTACATACGCAAACAGTACTAACACCTTCTTCTTAAAAATTGCCTTTTTTTTGTTTGCACACATGTAAGACAAATGAAGGCACTCAAGCATAATAAATGTTTCTTTTTTTGTTGTTGTTCACATGCATTTGAACACAGACATACCCTTGTGCTTCTCATCCGTGTGTCCTTGCTGCATTTCACCAGCAACAGTGGGGGCTGGAGGACATTGATGGAACTGTGTTGTAGCTGCAGATGATGGATGGGAGGGGAGATCACCTATTTGTAGTGCAAAGGCAGAGATTTGCTGTCCTGACAGCCACTGTGAGCAACCGAGCAGCTCAAAGCTCAGTGATTGACGCAGCCCTGTGTGGCAAAGTGGGCATTTGGATTTTTTTTTTTTACACAGAAAGTGCCTTTTTTATTGAAGTTAACTGTTTTTCAGTGTTAGATTTGTAGACGTAACTTGTTTTCAATAAAATCCTTTTTTTTGTGTGTGTGTGTGAACATGTGTGTTTGTAACAAATAAAATAACTATATATTTTGAAACTGTCAAATAAGATATTAGTAGTCTCTGCAAGAAAAATGTGTGTTAAAAACCTAAAGGAATTTGAATATGTATGCACAAGTTCAAGATGGCCAAGATGGCCCTGCTCAGCCAAGCCACAGCTTCACAGGCTCCCAGTGAACTTGATCTGTTTATATTCCTGTTGCTTTTGTTTTAACTATTTTTGGCACCTGCACTGCACATCCATGGTATGGGTATAACCACGACACACTTGTGGAGTTTTCTGTGTTGCTGCCTTGCCAGTGCAATCCTGCCATCATGGTTCAGTCCTTCCAGCCTCAATCTCAGGTCTGTCATGGCGGCTGTCTCCATGATCCTCTATCTGCCTGCACGGACTGAACTCTACGGACAGTTTGGTTCCGCGGGGGAACCTTGGATGTTCTTTATTTGCTGGACTCAGTTCAGGAGGGCAATCTGGGAGGCAGCTGCTGTGGTCATTATTACCATCAAGTTACTGACAGGACTTGCTAACTAAACCTGCTAACACTGCTTACAAGACCACACTGCTACCAAACCACACCGCTAACGGTACCATGGTGCCAATGGGACCATGTTGCTAAGAAAAACCTCACAGCTAACAGAACCTCAGTTCTAACAAAACCTCACTGTTAACACAACCTCACTGTTAACACAACCTCACTGTTAACACAACCTCACTGCTAACCAGTGTTGGGGTAGTTACCCAAAATAAGTAATTAGTTACACATTACTAGTTACTTTTTTTAAAAGTAACATATTACACTACTTAGTTACTCAGTTCTGAAAGTAACTTAGTTACATTACTTTCGGATTACTCTAATACCTGAGATTTAACCTGTATTAATTTTTATCTTTCAATAATGATATTAGAGATCTTTTTGACACTCATTTTTGATGAAAAAGTAAAACAGCAGTGCTACATAACAAGCACAATGCATATGTAAACGTGCCATTCAAAAGGTATGACAATATCAAAATGTAAAACTTCTGTTTTAAAAAAATAAAACAAAATAAAAAATAAAACATCTGAAATGTTTGTTTACAAGTTTGTTTACCTCAGCCTTTGTAGTGGTTGCCTGGCGGTGAAATTCAAGCCGAGCCTGCTTAAACGGTGGCGGCATCAAACTTGCACCATCCCTCTGCGGCTCTTTAGCAACTAGCTTAGCATTAGCGTGTTGTCTTTGTAAATGCTTGTAAAGATTTGACGTCGAGTTCGCAGCAGTAGACAGTGTCTTGTTGTGGCCCAGACATAGCTTGCACACTACTGTAATGTTCTTGTCCTTTCTCGTGACAAAAGAAAAATAATATGAATACTTCCATCCATAAAATGACATCGCCGTATGTCTATGTACCTTTATATGTCTATGTACGTTGACGTATGACGTTCCGACGTCATCGCGTACGTCTTTGTTTTCCCCACGTGACAGTCTGCTCCATAGATATCTATATATAATGTCTATGGTCTGCTCCGTCGCCCTCGTCACAACTATTCTCCGAAAGGTAAAATAAACTAGCACCAGACTCACCTCATCACCAGACGAGGAGCACCTCAAAGTGACCGCAGCAGAAGTGAGAGGCAGTCTCAGAAGGATCAACCCTCATAAAGCTACGGGTCCAGACAACATCCCAGGGAAAGTTCTGAAGGAATGTGCGGACCAGCTCTGTGAGGTGCTGGCTGACATCTTCACCACCTCACTTGCACTGGAGTCAGTTCCCACCTGCCTGAAGACTGCCACCATCATCCCAGTCCCAAAAAGCTCCACAGTGACTGGTCTGAATGACTATAGACCGGTGGCCCTCACCCCGATAGTCGCTAAATGTTTTGAGAAACTGGTCATGTCCCACATCAAGACAGCCGTCAACATCAACGAGGACCCTCATCAATATGCATACCGTGAGAACCGATCAACAGAGGACGCCATCTCCTCCGTGGTCCACACTGCTCTCACCCACCTGGATCAGAAGGACTCATACGTGCGTCTGCTCTTTGTGGACTTCACATCTGCCTTCAACACCATGATCCCCCAAACTCTGATAGACAAACTATCCACACTTGGACTAAGCCCCTCTATTTGTAACTGGGTCTTAGACTTCTTAACAAACAGACCACAGTCCGTGAAGATCCACAACTTCTCCTCCTCCACCATCACCCTCAGCACTGGCTCTCCTCAGGGATGTGTGCTGAGCCCTCTTCTGTTTACTCTGCTCACATATGATTGTACAGCCACACATCCAGGCTGTCATATTGTTAAGTTTGCAGATGATACAGCTGTGGTGGGATGCATCACAGATAATGATGAATCCAGCTACAGACAGGAGGTGGAACATCTGGAGAGTTGGTGCAAAGAGAATAACCTTCACATGAATGTGAAGAAGACGAAGGAGATGATTGTGGACTTCAGAAGGAACAAACACACCCACACCCCACTGTATATAGGTGGATCTGCGGTGGAGGTGGTCTCCAGCTACAAATACCTGGGTGTACACATGAATGATAACCTCAGCTGGAGCAATAACACCACCAGCCTGATCAAGAAAGGTCATCAGAGACTCTACTTCCTCAGACGGCTGAGACGAGCCGGTCTGAGAAGCTCAGTCCTCACCTCGTTCTACAGGTGTGCAGTGGAGAGCGTCCTGTGCTCCAGCATCAACGTGTGGCATGGAGGCTGCACAGTTGCAGAGAGGAAAGCTCTACAAAGAGTGGTGAAGGCTGCACAGAAGTCTGTGGGAGTCAGTCTCCCCACCATCACAGACATTTACACCTCCAGATGCAGAAAAAGAGCCACCTGCATCATGAAAGACCTCACTCACCCAGCACACTCACTCTTTGCACCACTCCCCTCGGGACGGAGGTTGAGGAGCATCAAATGTAGAACCACTAGACTGAGGAACAGCTTCTACCCTGAGGCTGTCAGACTCATGAATAAATAAATAATAAGAATAAACACTGCAAAATGTCACATCATGCTGATACTGATCTGTTTCTTGTTGCTGCGTTCATCTGTGACCATCTGCTCATGTTCGTGCTGCTGTTTATAATGATGTTTTTCTACTACATTAGGGCTTAGTGTATTACTAGCTGATGTCTCTCTTAGTTAATCCTAGATGTTATTATTGTTTTTCTCTTGCATTTGTTGTTGGATGTAACTGGGACCCTGTGTACATAATCTCGTTTTCAACACATGTACTACATGCAGTGCAAATGACAATAAATTCTCTCTGACTCTGACTCTGAAAATAAATAAATAAAACTATTCTCCGAAAGCTCCTGATTGTAACGCAAGTAACGAATGTAAGGTTTTGTTAGTAACTGTAATATATTACAGGCATTTTCAAAGTAGTGCGTTACACTACTATGTTACTGAAAAATGTAATGTCATTACTGTAACGCGTTACTAAGTAACGCGTTACACCCAACACTGCTGCTAACAGAACATCACTGCTAACAGAACATCAGTGCTAACAGTATCATGCTGCTAACTGAACTATGTTGCTAAGATAATCTCACTGACCATGCGGCTGTAGATGTACAGTATTTCTTTTTCACTTTTGGTGCCTTGTTTCTGCATTTTTGCTGCATGATTTTAATAAATCCTAGTTTATGTTAGTTTTGGGGTCAGCTCCAAGCCCAACTCCGCTTGCATTAGCGTGTGAACTATAGCCAAACAGAACCTATGAGAATTGTGCTGTTGTTAATTGGTGTATTGTTTTGCACTATTATGACTAGTGTATCTTAGAGCTTTTAGCGTAGCCTACCGTTGGGCATTCATTTAGCATATATCTTAGTTTATATCAGATCCTTACTGTTGCTGTTTTTTTTTTTCACTTTATATTTTTGCTATTGCTGGATGTAACTGGGACCCTGTGTACACAATTCCATTCCACATCATGTACCGGTACCACATGTGACTTGAATGGCAATAAAGAACCTTGAATCAAACAAGACTGTTAGCTATTGCATGAAAATCGGGCCTGCTCTTCTTCCAATGCAATATGTTTGTATTTGAAATTGGTGTGCTTTCCCCTTTTGCTGAATGGCTAAATTTGTGTAATGGTTTCCCAATCCAAAAATGTATGATCTCACACTGAGCAGGAATGTCACCATCAACAAATTTATTATGTTTATTTGTTTAGCACAACATGGGGTTGGTGCAACTATGCAACAACCAATCCCAAATATACAGTCTATTTAGAATAACCAATTAATCCAACACACACATTATACAACTGTGGAAGGAAGCCCGAAAATCGTAGTAGAAATTATCTTGACAGAGGAAACTCATGCAGTTAATCAAAGAACCAACCCTAGCCAAGACTTAAATGGGAGCATTTTATGTTGTGGCATGAAAAACTCACTACACCGCTGTGCCACCTTACAATGTCCTCCTATATGTCAAAAATGGACTTGTTCTTTTATACTGTAAATTTAACATCTATTGCCTTTCTGTAATTGTTTTGGTACTAACATATTGTATCTGCATTTCTTTTTTTCTTTTTTTAAGTTGATTTTATAATCAGTTCACAAAAAAAGTCGCTGAGTGACAGCTTTGTGTTGACATTCTCCGCCCACATTTCCTCAGCTCTTGGGTCTAGATTAAAATTTGTGGCCCTCTGGTTACATGCCTACTGATAAAGCAAACTGGTAATTTAATTGATGCTCAAGGCATGTATTATAATGAGGTCCTCATTACTGCCAAGAGTGTGCTGTGTGTCTGTGGATGTGCATTTTTGATTGCGTTATGGCATATGTACAATTGATTTATTATTTTCCTCTTTACTAGTTTGACGATTGAGTGCAGCTTATCCAAACTTGAGTCTTCCACTGCAGCTGTGTTGTCCACAAGGACCAGGTTATGAACATTTGGTTTCTTTGAGCCATACTACATTATCATCTTCTTTCTCGTTGCTGTTTCCCATTGTTCTTTTGAGCCAACAGCTTTGCTGAGCAATATTGAGTTAAAATACATAGGTATTGTGATAACAAAGAGGGAGTGAGGGGAAAAAAAACAGGATATAATCATGAGTGAACGAAAAAAAAATAACTCGTCCTTTTTTTTTCATATTTTGAGGTCATGGTTAAAAATAAATAACGTTTTCTCTTCAGTTACCATTTTGCTTCACATTTGGGGAGCATTCTCAATTCAAAACTGGAGAATGGAGAGTTCCCAGCTTTAAACTCCACGAGCTGCTTGTTGTATTAGCTATATCCACCTGCAGATTGAATACGCTCCCCCAATGGAGAGTCGTTAGTCTTTGTTTGACTAGCTCACAAGAAATATGCTTTTACTACTTGTATGTCAGGATTTATATGATCTGTTCTCTATCTAATGTAGTTGCCTGCTGGTGTTTTTATTTATTTATTTATTAATTAATTTATCTATTTATTTATTTTTGTACATTTGCTGTTTTCTGACTGTGTTCTGTGTTTAATCTTCAATTCTTAACCTCATGTGCCAGTTGATTTGTTACAAGCACATACCTGAGACTTGATCTGTATAAATTGATTTAAACAAGTATGTTTCAAAATAATTTGCAGGTGAAAGATTTGTCTTAATAAAAAGCATTTCACTCACTTTCCATTTCAAATGCAAATGAATTAATTGTATAAAGTATGAGTCCAGCCCTGTGATGGATTTGCAACCTGTCCAGGGTGTATGCTGCCTCCCGCACAATAGCCGTGTTTCCATCAAGGTTTCTAGATGCGCATTTTGAAGCATCGCATCAGAAAAGCTGAATGGAAACGGCAAAATTCGAGTTAACTTCCTCTAATTCGCTCAAAAGTTGATACGCTCGCTTGAGGTGGTTTTTGGGGGGTTTCGAAAGAGAGCTGATGCGCAAAACGACAGATGGAAACAGATTTGCCGACTCAGTTCTGCCGTAGCGAACATTCACGTCACGTGACTGATCAGCTGTTTCCGCTCCGGACAACATGTAACATCGCTAAAACTAGTTGGCATGACAGAATAAATACAACTTGCCCGATAGCAACACGTACCTGAAATATTCTCTCCATTTTGACGAGATGTGTGGTCGGGTTCTGTTTTCAACCGCTACTTCCTGTTTACTGTAGACATGCGTAACGCTGACGTCTGACGTAATGACGCTGACGTCTGACGTAATGCCGCTTTGCGTGGCATGGTAGATGCGCTTCAAGCCAGTTGATGGAAACACTTCTGCTTCGCATTAATTTTTATTTACATACTTGCGAATTTTTGAAAATTCACTCAAAATTCGTATTGAAAATAGATGGAAACACGGTTAATGACTGCTGGATGTGGGCACCAGTGATCCCCGTGACCAAAAAGGAATAAGTGGGTAAAAAGATAATGGATTGATGGAAGTATGAGTCATCGCACCAAAGTTTCACGTGTGTGTAATGGAAAAATTATACTAATTTGCCAGAACTTTTCTGTTTCAGGCACAAATAATTTGAAGCCTCACAAGGTAGATATTAATATTATCATTATTATTATTAGTATTAGTATTGTTATTTAGCTAATTACAAACAGCTTACTTAAGTAAAGTAAAGTAAAATAAAATAAAGTGCTATGTGTTGTCATCATTGTATGGTAACATATTCTACAACTACATAATATGTAATGCTCATGAATATTGATCCAGGCTGTCATATTGTAAAGTTGCAGATGAAACAGCGGTGGTTGGATGCATCACAAACAATGATGAGTCCAGACACAGACAGGAGGTGGAACACCTGGAGAGCTGGTGCAAAGAGAATAACCTTCACATCAATGTGATGAAAACAAAGGAGATGATTGTGGACTTCAGAAGGAACAAACACACCTACACCCCCAGAACATAAGAGGATCTGCGGTGGAAGTGGTCTCTAGCTACAAGTGCTTGGGTGTGCACCTGAATGACAACCTCAGTTGGGGCAACAACATCACCAGCCTGATCAAGAAAGGTCATCAAAAACTGTACTTCCTCAGACGACTGAGATGAGCTGGTCTGGGAAGCTCAGTCCTCACCTCCTTCTACAGGTGTGCAGTGGAGAGCATCCTGTGCTCCAGCATCAACGTGTGGCATGGAGGCTGCACAGCTACAGAAAGAAAAACTTTGCAGAAAGTGGTGAAGGCTGCACAGAAGTCTGTTGGAGTCAGTCTCCCCACCAACACAGACATTTACACCTCCAGATGCAGGAAGAGGGCCACCTGCATCATGAATGACTCCACTCACCCAGCATACACACTTTTTGCCCCGCTCCTCTCAGGAAGGGCATTAAGGAGCATTAAGTGTAGAGCCACTAGACTGAGGTACAGCTTCTACCCTGAGGCTGTTAGACACATTGATCTCTAACCAGAATAATCACTGTGAAAAATCACATCATGTTGCTGCTGATCTGTTTCTAATCTTTCTCACTTCCTGGTCTACAGCTTTTATGACATCTACACTTCTTTCCCTTTTGTTATCTTCATTCATTAGCTCCTCATAGTACGCCTTCCATCTTCCCATCATGCTCTCCTAACTTGATAGAACATTATGCTAGAACATTACCACTCCTATTTTTAACTAGCCTAACCTGCTGCATATCCTTTCCATCCTGATACCTCTGTTATCACCCTCTTTAGTGCCTGGCGTTGCGTACAACTCATCATACACTCATTCCTACATTCTTGACTTTCCTCTTCTCCCTCTGTCTCCTGACTTGTTTCCCTCCTTGTGTTCTTTGAACACTTCACATTACTGGCTCTCCCAAAGTCATTTGTGGTTTTTTTTCTCTCTCTCTCTCTGCTCATTGGCTTGTTACTAGCCTTCCACTCTTAATCAAACGCATCTCCACATAGCAATAAATGGAGGGGAATATCACATCAGGCACTTACCATCAAAATAATTGCTTGCATACATTGGTTCTGCCTCTCTGAATTTCATATTGTTTTCGTCCAGTGGTCATGAAACCTGATATGGGAATTTGTTATACTTTTTGAAACCAATACACACATTCAAAGACTTGGAATTGCTTGTGCGTAAATGTGTTTGTGGATGGAGTTGTTAAGGAAAAAAATAGCTTCACTATAGTCATGTGAATAAACTAATTAAAACTTTTTTTAATTCAATCTGCCAAGAAATCAGCAGTAGAATTTAACCACTGGTCTCCCTCAGGTCACTAGCTGCACACACAGCCAACATGCAAACCAAGCATTTCCTTTTAATGGAAGCAAAGTGGCATGGGTTTACCAGGGTATCACAGGTGCCATAAAATATATATATTTTTTGTCACGTGTTGATAAAAAAAAATACACAAGCACTTGCCAATAATTAAATGACAGCAAAAAGCCAATTTAACTAATATAAAACCTTTTTTACAACACAACATACATAGGTTTGACATATGTTGTAAATATACAAATGTTGTGCACCATGTTTATAAATATGGTTACTGTCACTTACTTGCTGTCCACAAACAGGGGTTGTTGTTTTGTTTTCAGTCTGTTAACCTCGTAAAGTTATTTTCTTCATGTTCCAAGAATGTTTTTTTTATTAACTCAGGTTGTTGCATTTTGAGTGCTGCAATTCTGTTCCAAATTGTATTTAAACATGAGTACAACCATCCATCCATCCATCCATCATGTTTACCCCCCTTCTTCCATTTTTGGGTCACGGGGGTCGCCAGTGCCCATGTCCAGTGTGAGGGGCGGGGTACACTCTGGACGGGTTGGAAGTTCATCACAGGGCCACATGGAGACAAAGGAAACAACCATTCACTCTCTCACTCACACCTAGGGACAATTTAGAGTTACCAATCATTGCATACCAATGCATGTCTTTTGTCTGTGGGAGGAAACTGGAGTACCCGGAGAAAATCCATGCATGCACGGAGAGAACATATAAACTCCATCTAGAAAGGCACCAGTTGTGCCACCGTGCTGCCCCATGAGTACAACATTTTCTGAAATATGCTGCATTAAATTTAACTCCTAAGAATAATTACAGAATTTTTAGCCTAAACCCATTCAAGATGTTTTAGGGGTTTACATAATTGAAACAAAAACAAACAGCAAAAATGTACATGAAAACAAAAAGTAAAAAAGTATTTATTTTTTTTGACGGTTGTAAATGTAAGTTCCATGTGTAAGTAACCAGCTAAATTCTGATTTACAATAAACAATGATTTTCACATTAAACATTTTTTAATAGAGGCTCGGTTGGTCTGTTGCACACTCATGATAGGACAAATTGTTCATAACCTTAGAATTTAGACACACAGAAACCCTGGATGCGTTCAGGGAACAAGATAAACACCTGAAAAAAATGAGTTTAACTAACTGGATTTTTTTTACCCAGATATGTATCCTCATGCATAGCAAATTGTTTACAAATAGATAAACAAGTGAAAAGATTGACACATTTCATGATTGCCAAAATGCATCACCATGCATTCACAAGTGTGTGGTGCTGCATACTTGTTGTTACTGTATATGCATACACGTATGGTTTTAGTGCAGTACTTTTTATCTGTTCTGCACTGAGAAGTAATCTCGGGTAACTTTTATAATAAAATGTTTAAAGTTTCCATTAACAATTACTAAAACGTGATATTTTTATTTATTTACTCATTTTTATTTGTTTTAGCAGGTTCATTTTACTTCTTATCCCATGTGACCACATGCGTTTTTAATGTGTTAACCACAAAATGTATTATATTTCAGCTCTGTGTAGAATGCAGACAGACAGGATAAATGATAACTCACAGCCGTTGTACAGTGTCCATATCTTGCTTGAGCAAAATTGAAAATTCCTGCTGACATTTTTTGTTGTCACAACTACTTTTGTTTGTTGGGTTTGCCCATTTCTCTACGTTGCCAGCAGCATCCTATTGTGAAAACAATTTGATTTTTGCAACATGACCTCCTCATAGATGAGTGATATCCTTCCTGTGGTGAGAAGCAGGATTAATTTATTTCCCCAACACTACCACACATGAAGAAATATGGAATAAGCAAACAGAAGTCGGGGATTTGGACTTGTATGAGACCTGTATACCAGATAATTTCCAAGGTGCATCATTTAATCGAGGCTTTGTGGGACAATATTGCATTTAGCCAGTTAAATGCTGGTGAAGATTCTCAGTCGTCCAGGACATGATAAATCAAAAAGGCGTTCAATACAAGATCAACTGGACTTTATTTGTAACAGAAGACGTGGAGCAGAAGACGATGAGAAGCGAAACGTCTTCTGTTACAAATACAGTCCAGTTGATCTTGTATTGAACGCCTTTTTGATTTAGCCAGTTATGTGTGATGCTTGCATTGCATAGCACCTCATGTGCAATTTTGTGTCTCATCAGTTTTAGCCTTGTGTCAGTAATCTGTTTGCATGAAGATAGAGGACACACAACCTTTGTAAAAAAAAGCAAATCTGCTACTGGGCTTTACTTTGGGATCCTGTCGCTATTTTTTGTCTCTTTGCAGCTTTCAGATATCTTTGTCTTTTTTTTTTTTTTCGCTTTTCCATTTTTCCTGTCTCAACTATAAATCAGGATTATGCGTGCACTAAATTCCTACACACTGATATAAACCACCCTCTGCTTCAAATCAATGCATGTGTGTATGTGGAAAATAAATCAATCCTCCCTTTGAGTCTGATGATCATTTGTTTGACAAAGCAGTTCATAATATATTGGTGTGATACATCACCAACCGGATGAAATGTAGAAATGCAAACTTTTTGGGTCTTACTGAGGCTTAACTCGCAGAAGGATTTAATGCTGTGATTCTACTAAAGATTAATTGATTATGTCCTCTCACAGCATAATGTAGAAAAAAATGTTTAGAAAGAAAGTACAAAATGGGACTAAACGATTGCAATAGCATCACTGTGACAGGGGTTTGTCTTCTCTGCCTCAGAAAATAACTTTATTATTATTATTATTATTATTGTTGGTTGTTCACCCAAAAAAATGCAGATTTTTGTTGATTTTGTTAATTTGTTTTAGTTTAAAAAAAAAACTTGATTTCCAACTAGCCCATTGTGTATTTGCACTGACTTTGTACCCTTGATATTTTCCACAGAAATTCTTAATGGCGGAGTTTATGTTGACCAGAACAAGTTCCTCTGTCATGCAGATACCATCCACTGGCAGGACATTGTCAAGAATCCACGGGTTCATCCTGTAGTGGTGCCCACTAATAGTAGTGTCTTGTGTAAGTAACCAGCATTGTGGCTTTTGTGCGATTTAACTTCTATTTCCAGGGTTGTTCAGAGATACAGGTGTATTTTTTTCTGCCTTCCACACTTCCCCATGTATTTAAACCTATAGAATGTATTGTAGAAGCTCCGTGGATCATTGTACTTCAACTCTGGGGTTAAATACAGTTCAGCATGTTGCATTGTGCTTCACTAAAACAGTTGGATGGGATAGTAAACAAACAAACAAACAAAAAAGAAGTGGACCAGTGAAAGTGTACTTGTAGTCCACACTGATGTGTTACAAAAGAACAAAACTTGAAACTGCTGAACTGAGGAAGATGTTTGGAACAGCCAGATACATCAATCAAGATTCACTCAAACTGATCATTTTATTTTCAAATGCTTTAGCTGAAATTGTATTTTATTTATTTATTTATTTGTCAGTTTATTTATTTATTTATTTGTTTGTTTGATTGATTATTTATTTATTTATTTATTTATTTATTTATTTATTTGTTTGTCAGTTTATTTATTTATTTGTTTGATTGATTGATTGATTGATTGATT
>JBBPBX010000240.1:109090-122727 GCA_038048925.1 Garcialebias charrua
AAACATAACAGCATATTATACACACAGCTTTTTATTCATGAAGCACTAAAACCCTATTTCCAGGCAGTGATGCTTGTGCTTTATATCTAGAATAGTTGTGAGCTAATTTATCTTTGTGATGATTTCAGCAGAGAATACAGTAATGAACTATCATATATATTTTTCTATGCATTTTTGCTTGTTTTACAAATGTATTTTGAAGAATACATGTTTATAAAAAAGTAATGATTGTGTTTCATTTGATCCGTTTATTTATTTTATTCAGTTGTAGCTGTAAATAAGTTTAAATAAACATGTGGAGTAAAATGAATAAAAATAATGTACGATATTACAATTATCATTTAATGTATTAATGTGAATGGTATGACTAATGTAGTAACTGCAAGCTGTGTGCTGGTAAAATTTGGAGGAAAGGAGTACAATTTGCCACTGTGCATATTTATATGTGAGAGAACATGCTATGAAATGGTTTGCAGGAGTCCGTAGTAAATATTTTTAAATTATTGTATATGTTTTAATAAGCCAATATACATACACTGTATACTATATGCATTCAATTATAGTATTCATATGCTAGTAATTCAGTGTATTTCACCCCTAAAAAACAGTGTGCAAAGAACAGATAATCTAACACTTAGCACTAATTTGACTAAGGCTGCGCTTTTTTGCGCAAGGGAACTTGGCTTCCAAATCCCCCGGTCCCTTTCAGTGGGCTATATAATGTCGATTCACATGCTAATGACCCTGCTAATGACCCATTAATTCTACACCTACACCCCCCCACCCCCTACCCCTCAGTCCAAAATCCTTGGACCCAGTGCAAGCCTTGTATAACACATAAGCATTTATCGCTGCCAGGTCAAGCATGTTGTAGAACACGGCAATGGGCCGCACCGTATATAAATGTGCAATCTGGTCCATTATACCGGTATGTCAGTTGACCTCAGGTCATGTGACCTGTGTTGGTCCATCAGTTTACCTCAGGTCATGTGACCTGAGTTGGTCCGTCAGTTGACTTCATGTCGTGTGACCTGTGTTGTTTTGTCAGTTGACCTCAGGTCATGTGACCAGTGTTGGTCCGTCACTTGACCTCAGGTCATGTGACCTGTGTCGGTCCGTCAGTTGACCTCAGGTCATGTGACCTATGTCGGTCCATCAGTTGACCTCAGGTCATGTGACCAGTGTTGGTCCGTCACTTGACCTCAGGTCATGTGACCTGTGTCGGTCCGTCAGTTGACCTCAGGTCATGTGACCTATGTCGGTCCATCAGTTGACCTCAGGTCATGTGACCAGTGTCGGTCCGTCAGTTGACTTCATGTCGTGTGACCTGTGTCATTTTGTCAGTTGACCTCAGGTCATGTGACCTGTGTTGGTCCGTCACTTGACTTCAGGTCATGTGACCTGTGTCGGTCCGTCAGTTGACCTCATGTCATGTGACCTGTCTGTCAGTTGACTTAATGTCGTGTGACCTATGTTGGTCTGTCACTTGACCTCAGGTCATGTGACCTGTGTTGGTCCGTTAGTTGACCTCATGTCATGTGACCTGTGTCGGTCCGTCAGTTGACCTCATGCCATGTGACCTATGTCGGTACGTCAATTGACCTCATGTTGTGTGACCTATGTCGTTTTGTCAGTTGACCTCAGGTCATGTGACCTGTGTTGGTCTGTCAGTTGACTTCATGTCATGTGACCTGTGTCGGTCCGTCAGTAGACCTCAGGTCATGTGACCTGTGTCGTTGTGTCAGTTGACCTTAGGTCATGTGACCTGTGTTGGTACGTCAGTTGACCTCATGCTGTGTGACCAGTGTCGTTGTGTCAGTTGACCTCAGGTCATGTGACCTGTGTCGGTCTGTCAGTTGACTTCATCTCATGTGACCTGTGTCGTTTTGTCAGTTGACCTCAGGTCATGTGACCTGTGTTGGTCCGTCACTTTACCTCAGGTCATGTGACCTATGTCGGTCCATCAGTTGACCTCATGCCATGTGACCTATGTCGGTACGTCAATTGACATCAAGTTGTGTGACCTGTGTCGTTTTGTCAGTTGACCTCAGGTCATGTGACCTGTGTTGGTCCGTCAGTTGACTTCATGTCATGTGACCTGTGTCGTGTCAGTTGACCTCAGGTCATGTGACCTGTGTTGGTCCATCACATGACCTCAGGTCATGTGACCTGTGTCGGTCCGTCACTTGACTTCAGGTCATGTGACCTGTGTCGGTCCGTCAGTTGACCTCATGTCATGTGACCTGTCTGTCAGTTGACTTCATGTCGTGTGACCTGTGTTGGTCGTCACTTGACCTCAGGTCATGTGACCTGTGTTGGTCCGTTAGTTGACCTCAGGTCATGTGACCTATGTCGGTCCGTCAGTTGACTTCATGTCATGTGACCTGTGTCGGTCCGTCAGGTGACGGACAACAATAGGTCAAGCATGTTGTAGAACACAGCAATGGGCCACCTGCATGTGTCAGAACGCACCGTATATACATGTGCCAAGGACAAGGAGAGAGACAGTACTTGTAAGCAAAATAATTTATTTGACAGAACATCAGGGTTATAGGATAATCAGCACAGCAGAATAAGACAATTGTATGCATAAACTTGTTCTGGAGCAGACAAAGCTTTCCGTTCAGTGGATGTCCCAAAATGTTCAACTGTGAGATAACTTCAGGGTCTGTTATGTGTGAATTGGTCAGGGCCTCTCTAAGGGGGGAAGTGCAACTTATGCCTCTTTTCCACCGCTCGGCTCGGCTCGGGTTGGATCGGCTCAGGTCGGCTCAGTTCGGGTCGGGTCACATCTATGTTCTGTTTCCACAGCTTTTTTGTACCCCTTCTGTGGGCGGGGTCCAGAATCCTACTCGTCTTACCACATGGTGGCAGTAGTGTTCCTCAAGCTATTTACTACAGTACTAGCCACCACTAGAAGAAGAACACAATAAAGACTTTGTATCACATATTATCAATTCTATCAAAAACCACATAGCTGATATTTTTCAAAAAAATCTAGTGTGATCACAACATGTTCATATACGAAATGTATCCTGTTGGAGTTATTTGAAATAAAATTCAATGTTTTATAGACATAAATGTGTCAACCTACGTCCATTATTTTCTACTTTGTATCACATATTATCAATTCTATCAAAAACCACATAGCTGATATTTTTCAAAAAAATCTAGTGTGATCACAACATATTCATACACGAAATGTATCCTGTTGGAGTTATTTGAAATAAAATTCAATGTTTTATAGACATAAATGTGTCAACCTACGTCCAGTATTTTCTACTTTGTATCACATATTATCATTTCTATCAAAAACCACATAGCTGATATTTTTCAAAAAAATCTAGTGTGATCACAACATATTCATACACGAAATGTATCCTGTTGGAGTTATTTGAAATAAAATTCAATGTTTTATAGACATAAATGTGTCAACCTACGTCCAGTATTTTCTACTTTGTATCACATATTATCATTTCTATCAAAAACCACATAGCTGATATTTTTCAAAAAAATCTAGTGTGATCACAACATATTCATACACGAAATGTATCCTGTTGGAGTTATTTGAAATAAAATTCAATGTTTTATAGACATAAATGTGTCAACCTACGTCCAGTATTTTCTACTTTGTATCACATATTATCATTTCTATCAAAAACCACATAGCTGATATTTTTCAAAAAAATCTAGTGTGATCACAACATATTCATACACGAAATGTATCCTGTTGGAGTTATTTGAAATAAAATTCAATGTTTTATAGACATAAATGTGTCAACCTACGTCCAGTATTTTCTACTTTGTATCACATATTATCATTTCTATCAAAAACCACATAGCTGATATTTTTCAAAAAAATCTAGTGTGATCACAACATATTCATACACGAAATGTATCCTGTTGGAGTTATTTGAAATAAAATTCGAATTTTTATAATTTATTTTCGTTGTGCAAACACAGGTTTTGGAAAAAGTCAAAGCGAAACTACTTTAAATGCAGCACATTTGACCATACGTGACAATATTAAAGCGTGGTTAAGCTCAGGAGCCCTCGTACTATTAAAGTCAGCTATGAAATATATTTTATATCTGTTCATTGAGCTACATTTAAAGACATAAAGCCGCCCGCGCGCCGCGTGTTACTCGTGGCGAAACTACTTTTTAAAATCGTGCAGTTTTGAGCAGTACGTGATTTTATTAAGGACACGTTCAGCTGAAGACCCATCTTTGCTATAAATTTAAAAAATAACAATTGTTTTTACCGTGTTATTCATGTAAAAGTCCTGCAGTGATCGCGTCCCTCGCTTCCGTAAAAACAGCTCGAGTCTCCTCCTTCCTCCTTCCAGAGCGGGTGAGCTCGTCTCAGTACCCCTCTGAAAGCAGCCCGAAAATCTCAAGAAATCTCGCGCGGCTTAGCACGGAATATCCGGTGGAAAAGGATGAAAGGGGGTCTCTGCGACGCACATATGACGTAACATCCGACCCGAGCCGACCGGTGGAAAAGGGGCATTACTTACCTGGTGGAAACATTGGAATGCAGTCTGGTGTGGTGGGGGTGTCTGAGTTGTGAGCACGCATATTTATAACAAAAGGCAGTTAATGGCCTACTAATGGTTGAAGAGAAGGAGGGGGTTTGTCCTCAGGATCTTGAAAATTCAGTCATCCTAGTGTTAGACTGTTTAAACAAAGCTTGTGCATATGATTTCACTGCAATATAAAACTGTGATGCTTTTTGTTCTTCCCATTTGACATAGTTATATAATTCACAGGGACGTCTACCACAATATTGAAGCCTTGGACCCAGAAAAACTCAACATTTTTCACACTGTTCGAGAAATCACAGGTTAGTACATCTGCTGCAAATAAAATGTAAAAAAACAGTGTATATTGTGCATACAGTGACTCTCTTAAATTGTATTGCTATGTGTGTGTTTGCTCAAGTCAACCCTCTCCCTTGCTTGTGACTGTCCACACCAAGGACTGGCATTTCAGCATAAGATGAATATTAGATGACTCTTTCAATCTCCTCTGTCTCTGCTTGCTTTTTCCTTGGGGACTCTCTTGCATTAAGTCCCTCAGTCTCAGCTCTCCCTTCACGCACCATGAAGAAAAGATCCCCAACTTGTGGCGCACATCGGCAATCGTCCAGCTTCTTCTATGCCAAAACCACTTTTGAGCTTCATGTATGCTGTCATTTTCCCAGCCTAGACATTTGACAGTGCCATCAGAACATCACAGACTGTATCTGGAAAGTCACCCTTTTTTATAAAATAAGACACTATAGCTGGTGAAATGTTCTGGGAGAAATTTCTCCGTTTTGACAGGGGTGTTTAGTGGAAGCTGAAGCTATATATGAAAACAGCTGTTATTGTTTCAGGAAGTGTTAAGTGTTGTTTATCCTGATGTATAATCGATAATCCAGATAGATAAATCTAACAAGGTTGAGTCGGGTCCTCTGGATGGGTTCTTCTTTGTTGAAATTGTTCATCTTTTGTCCAAAAGACTTCTTCAGTCTAATGGATAAAAGATAAAGATAAAGGACAAAAGATTCAGCAAAGAAAAACCCATCCAGCTGACCCGACTTAACATTGTTAGATTTAGAGTGGCTTGTTTCTCCCTTTTATAAAAGTTGATCAATTATTTATAAAGTTTATTAGTTTGATTTCAGACATGGACTAGACAATATCTAGAAAAAATGTCTGAATTTGCTCTGTGAGAGGGTGGTGTGCTGTGCGAAAAGTGCTCTCACAAAATAATTCAGTTTTCTGAGTGTGCATAAGGATAAGGGGGGGGGGGATTATGTACACATGTACTGTATAACATTTATAACGATTCTGACTTTTTTTTTTTGTTTAGTGCAAAAAATTGGAGAAAAAACAAAGAAAAGCTAAATAAAATAAGATTGTCTGCTTTTAAGAGTGCTGTGAATTGGAAGTCAAAGGCATTTTGAAACCATTTCAGTAAGAAATGTGAATTTGGGAAGAGTAAAAATCCTGTATAATGATTTAAATTGAACCTAAGAGGTATTGTTTCTTTTTTTTAAATCAAAATATTTTATTGAGGTATTGAGGCAGGTATTGTTTTATTTAAATACATTCTTAGTCTAGCTATTTTTCTTATCTCATGGTAAGTAGGAGCAGTGCTGGAAAAGTTGATGGGGCATAAACCGGTGGCCATGTAGTCAGACATGTGTGTCAGCTCAGCTTGTCTTCTCTCTGAGCTGTCAAGCGGATGTGACATCTGACTGAAGCAGTCAACCTGCCTCGCCGACCTCTGGGTCAACACTAACATGGCTTTAGTTTTCAAATGAGAAGCACAGAACAGCTACATTGTGCATTCTTACCTGTGCTCTTGACTCTTGCTGTGTTTCAAATAATCTTCAAACACATCTGCTAGGCCATGATTCATCTAAAAGGTCCAAAGAGTGGGAATTTAACTCAGTTTAAGTGTGTTTATCAGTTTTGTGACTCAAATAAACAAAGCTTTGCTTTTGAGCTAATGGACCTTCTCACTAAATGTCTCCAGAGTGATACTTGCTGTGCAAATACACAAGTTGTTGACATGACTTTCATTATGACATAAACCGAGGCAATGTTTTACAAAAATCATTACGGTAGTCATTACTCATTATTTGAGCCAAAAAGTCGGGAAAGGACCACAGTTTAAGAAAAATACAATGGTAGTTTTAATATTAAAAATGTGGCCATTATTAAAGCTGCAGTATGTAGCTTTTTTTATGAACATATTTCTTCACTCTGTCACTACCTCCTGACAGACTGATGTTAGCCAGGTAATCTCTGAAAAAAAAAAAAAAAATATTGTCCCCTTGCTTCTCCAGGTGGTAAATAAGCATTTCTAAAAAGAAAAGGTGACCCGCCATTTTCCAGCCAATAAAAACAGAGTTTGTAACCAGCCAATAAAAACAGAGCTTGAATTTGAATCAGCCAATAAAAACAGAGCTTGAATTTGAAATTCAACAGACCACAAGGGGGCAGAGCCACATATGGCTCTGAGGGGGAGGGATCAGAATGCTTTGCCTGTTGAAAATATTTCTAACTGCTGCAGTTCTACAGAAACTGCATACTGAACCTTTAAATGTTTAATTGCATTTTACAACAAACAAAATAACAGAAGAAAACCCCATCTACACTATGTTTGGACATTATATATAAATGTTTGGTTGATTTTACCAATGACTGGCTTGCTTTCCCATGAGAGACACTATCAATACTTTTACAAAAATATGTTTAGAAACAGTATAATAAATATATTATTCAAATTAATAATTTGATTTCCTAGTAAAAATATAGTTTGTTCAATTGTTTGGAGTTTATTTTTTTATTTCTAGGTACATTCATTTATAATACATTTTGGTCCATATGATGATAACTGCAATACGTAATTGACTTAGCATAAGTTTTCAAGAGCTTTTTTAACTTACTGAAAAATTGGACTAAGCTGGCTCATTCTGAAGTTCTTTGGAGAACAACTGATTACACCCTTTGCTGTTATCCAGCATTTTTAGGTTTCTGCCTAATGCAGTCTGATAAACAGGAAACAAATGAGTCTCCCTAAGTTGAAAGACGTAAAATCTGTTTTCCTTCTAAGTCGATATTTACTTTGTCTTCCTTGAGGAGCTTGCTCTTTCATCTTTTCCCCATGTGCTGGTTGTGTCATTAGGTAAACTGAGTGATTTTTTTTTTTTTGAGTAGGTGAATTAAGTGGAGTAGATGTGTGTCAGATCATTATGTTGCAGATGAGTCTTTTCCTGGCATACTATTCAAAGCCTCAAACAGGGCACACAGATGAGTTGGGTCATCAGAAAGGTAGTTATCACTGTTGTCAGCTTCATTTAGGTAGAAAAGCTTTGAGCCTTATGCTTCTGTAGTTGTAAAAATGGCCATGGATATATTTTTATCTCTTATTACTGGCTTCCTTTGCTTTGTGTGTCTGGCTAGAACATTTACTTTGTCTGCAACATATTTGATCATGTGTGCTGTGTGTCTGTTTACCACCTCAGCACAATCATGTCTGTGATCACGTTTCAATCTCTGTGTTCAAAGCAAACTTGTGAAGTTGCAGTGCTCCCCCCTGGTCATATTCTGACCCAATTTTTGACTGGTCAGAGTAAATCCATTTATTGGTGGCTGGTATGATGTCACAATTCTAGATATCATTCAAAGAGATCTGAGTGAGTGGAAATGGATCTGATCTCCCATTGCTAAGCTCTGGTGACATTCAGCACAGTTGTGTACTCACAAATGTCCACTTTTTTTAAAGGAAGAAACAAATAAATTACAGGGTTTTACATTCAGGATCTGTGGGATGCAGTTTGTGATGTACAGTACATTGCGGAAATAATGCTGTCAAATTGTTGAGAAACCAATTATTTACTGCCAGTGCAAATGGTACAATTTTAAATTAATAATAAACAAACAAAAAAATCAAACTACAGATTTTGCATGGTAGTAAGGCAAATTTTAACCATCTCAGCTGTTTTCTCATTGTGTATTGTACTCTACATGTTATTCAGTGTATCATCATTGTTGAATGATATGACACTGCAGCAAAATGACAAATGGCAAAATGAAAGCGCATTGCAGATTAAAAGTGATACCTCTTTACTAAAGGGTAGCATTGGGGTGTCCTGTGTGCTGAAAACTGATATTATAGGATCTTGACTGTCTGTGTTGAGGTAGATACAAGTCTGAGTTTGACGAACACAAACAGCCCTCAAACAACAGAAAAAGTAAACATTTGAAAAACAAAAAAAATCAACAGCTTTAAATTCTGGCCTCAACTTTTATTTTCCATCCATCCAGTATCTTCCGCATGTTCCGAAGTCAGGTCGCTGGTGCAGCAGCTTGAGCAGGGTGGCCCAGACAGCTTGTTCCAAAGCCACCTCTTCTTGGGGGACTCCAAGGCATTCCCAGGCCAACCAAGAGATGTAGTCTCCCCAGTGTGTCCTGGGTCTTCCCTGTTGTATCCTCCCAGTTAGTTGGACATGCCTGAAACACCTCCCAAGGAAGGCGCCCAGGAAGCATCCTTACCAGTTACCTGAACCACCTCAACTGGCTCTTTTTGATGTGGATGAGCAGCAGTTCTACTTTGAGTCTCTCCCAGATAACTGAACTTCTCACCCTATCCCTAAGAGAGAGTCCAGCTACCCTGCGGAGAAAACTCATTTCCATCGCCTGTATCAATGATCTCATTCTTTCGGTCACTACCCAGAGCTCACGACCATAGGTGAGGATAGGAACATAGACCGACCGGTAAACAGAGAACTTTGTCTTACAGCTCAGCTCCCGCTTCACCACAATGGATTGGCCCAGAGTCTGCAATACTGCAGATGCTGCACTAATCCGTCTGTCAATCTCACATTCCATTCTTTCCTCACTTGTGAACAAAACCCTGAGATACTTGAACTCCTCCACTTGAGGCAGAACCTCACCCTCAGCCTGAAGAGAGCAATCCACCCATTTCCAACTGAAGACCATGGTCTCAGATTTGGAGGTGCTGATTCTCATCCCAGCCGCTTCACACTCAACTGTAAATTGCTCCAGTGAGAGCTCAAGATCATGGCACAATGACGTCAACAGGACCACATCACATGCAATAATCATAGATGGAATCCTGAGGCCACTGAACCAGAAATCCTCTGCGCCCTAGTTGCACTGAGAAATTCTGTCCATAAAAGTTATGAACATAAACTGTGACAATGGGCAGCCCTGGCAGAGTCCAACTCCCACCCTGAAGAGGTCCGACTTACAATGTGAACCAAACTCTCGCACCACTTGTAGCAATGGACCCCCATTTCCATACTCAACTTTTATTTTGCTGCCTTTAATTCTGCTTTTATTACTGCTTTGTATAATGCACTTTGTTGATCTAAAGTAGGAGAGTAGAATTCAATGTGATACCTTCTCTGACCTCAATGTAGTTGTTTTATTCAGAGAGTTTTCTTTATGTTTCAATAGACTTCCATCAAAAATAATAATAATAACAATCTGGCATTATCCCCTTCCTTAATGCAGACTAATGAGTCAAAACTTATTATTGCTTTGGTTTCTTCTTTTCAGCTCTTTGTAACCTTGTTTTCTTTTCTTTTTTAAAAAGCTGTTAAATATGTTTAGCATCCTTTTTTTTTACGGTGTAAATACCGTTCCATTCAGTCGATTTCTTCCAGCTCCATCATACCATTCTCTATTGTGCATTTCTTTTGTTCTTGTTTCTTTGCTTACCTATTTCCGAGGCCTATTTCTTTTAGATTACTAGCTCACTGGGAACAGCCGACATCTTTTCCAACAAATGTTACTGAAAAAGTGTTTGAAAGAGTTGATTAATCCTTTTCAATCCTTTCAACAGGCAGCTCTTTTTTATTAAACCTTTTTTTTTCTATGCAGTGCCCTAAAACGATATTTTATGTAAACAGTTGATTTATAAATAATAATAACAAATAAATACAACAATTTACATACATTTTAGGAGCCATGCTTCTTTCCAAAGGGAGGTAAAAATATATATTTTAAATCTTAACTTTTTTTTTTGTTTTGCAGATCAGTTTGCATGATTAAACTTGTAAATGTAATTAATGAAGAGAGCTAAACAAGTTAACTTCAGAATATTTTAGAAAGCAAAACTGAATAATTACAACCTTTTTTTCTGTTGTACTTCTGCCTAAAGATCCAAGAAGCACTAGGTTGTTTCAGCAATGGAATGGAAATGTGTTAAAGTAATGGCAAGGGCTTTATGTAAAAGGTGATATGTATTTTTTTCCTGATTTACCATAGACCAATTGCATTTACTGCTTGAGGATCAGTACTTCCAGTACTTTGTACAGAATATAACTGCTGTCAGCTCATGATATCCATCATGACATGCATTATCTAGAACGGAGAGCACCTCTACTCTGCTGAAATAACACAGAGGCAGAACTTCAAGGTGATTTTTCATTGCTGTTTTGTCATTAAGGCAATTAGTCTGGGAAAGTACAACACTAACAATGCTATAGTGCTGTTGCCTCTGGGCTAAGTTCATAGTGTATTCAACTGCACATCATGTGACACAAATCAGCCAAAAGTACAAATAGATAAAGTATGTATAGTTTGGTTTAGGAATTTGATTTATGATGTCTGCAACTATCAGCAATTGTTGTAAACATACTATAAATTCATTTTTTAAAGAGTTATGACAGGGAGAAAAAAAGCGTATTGATTTATATAACTTTTGCATTACATTATATATAAAAACAGAAAAAGATAGTGGAAAAAATATGCACCTTTTACTTGCAAAACCCCACGGTCTTTTTGTTGTTGTTGTTCTTTAATCCTCATTGAACAATGTTTTCAGGCATTTGTTGAGAGACTTCTGTTTCTTGTCTAGGATTGATAAACCAATGTACACAGACAGATAAACATACTGTTCAAGGTTGTTGCTCTCTTGTCAACAAGTCAATTTTAGATAAACAAAATTATGTGTGTAGTAGGAAAGGAATCACTCCAATAATTGAATTGTGTCAGATACTGTTTATTTATGGGTGAATGCATTATACAGTGGAGTTTATCACACCAACAGGGTATTTTATTGTCATCCCTTATTGTCAACTGTACACTCTTTTGTCTTTGTCATTAGAATAACTTGGCGTCTGTGTTCTCTTTCTTTTGCTTTGTGAATTTTTCTTAGTATTTTATTTATTTTCCTTCCATTGTCTTTATTTTTAACCTCTTATTATGTGGATATAGCTGTAGTTTATTATCCATAGCCAACTGTTTTGTTTATTCACTGGTGTTGGCTTGGGAATTGTACTCACCCACTGTTCCTCTACTAAATATTTCATATTTTTGAATCCATTATTGAAAATCATAAATGAACCACGGCCACCCGCCCAGCTTTTAATTTAATCCTCTAAATGATTCAGCAGAAGGAAGGCAGAGACAGGAAATGCAAAAGTATTGATTTTGCAAACTCAGCTGACGACAAGACCCTCTGTGGATTCGTCATGCCTACAACATGTATTTGGTTCAGAAAGTGTTTGGCTGCTTTCGGATGAGACTCAGGCGGTGTTATAATTGGTCTCTAATTCTAAAGTGAGGCCACTTCATTGTCATTTCTCTCCTGTCACTGTGGGAAATGGACAATTTCTATCTCCATCTCCTTCATCTACCAATTATCTGTTGTCAGAGTCGTGGAGGCAACAGGTCCAGGAGAGAAACCCAGACAACACTCTCCCCAGTGACACTCTCCTCTCTGGGGGACCCTGAGGCATTCCTAATCCAGATATACAATACCTTCAGTGAGTTCTGGGTTTGCCTCTGGGCCTCTTTCCTATGGGACATGCTTGGGAAAACCTGATGTCATAATCACCTCAACTGACTCTTTTAGATGCAAAGGAGCAGCTTCCCTCAAATGATGAAACTCCTCACCCTTTTTCTAGCGACAAGCCCGGCCATCCTACGAAGGAAGCTCATTTTGGCAGCTTCTCTCCGGATCTCGTTCTTTCAGACATGGCCCAAGCCTGATGACCATAGGTGAAGGTTGGAACATAGACAAACCAGTAAAATGAGAGCTTTGCCTTTTGACTCAACTCTTTCTTCACCAAAATCAACCAAAGCAACACACTTATTACTCACTTGGAGTGTCCTATCTGTTGATCTGTCTACTGGTCCATGTTATCAGCACTCATGAACAAGATGTTCAGATACATAAACTCCTCCTTGTGAGGCAAGGACACCTCCCTCCAACCTGGAAGGTGTATTCCAACAGTTTCCAGTTGAGAACCAGGGCCTCAAACTTAGAAGAAATTACTCCCATCCTGGCCGCTTCACACTTGGCTGGAATGAAAGTCCCTATCCAATATGATGCACCAGTTAATTTACTCTTTCTGTATTAGTAACCTATGTGTGCATTTCTGTCCCCATTTAGGCTACCTCAACATCCAGTCTTGGCCTGACAACATGACAGACTTAAGTGTTTTCTCAAACTTGGCAATTATTGGGGGGAGAGCGCTATACAGGTATCTGAAAGTTTTATACCAGTGCTTTTTATTACATTTGTCATTGTTTAGTGAACTGTATAAATGTATTAGACAAATAATACATACATTTACTAAAATAGTTGGCTGCTTAGT
The DNA here is from genome assembly GCA_038048925.1 of Garcialebias charrua. NCBI lineage: Eukaryota > Metazoa > Chordata > Actinopteri > Cyprinodontiformes > Rivulidae > Garcialebias > Garcialebias charrua. The sequence continues at coordinate 122,219 of JBBPBX010000240.1, forward strand.
ATTTTTTAATCAAATTATCACAAAACATGCATTTAAAGTTTACTTTATACATTCAGACAATCCATTAAAGATACAGAATGTATGGTTGAGCATCAAGCAAAATGTATTTCAAATCAACATTGACTGAATTTGATTTGACATTCAGATCGTATTGATAAAAAAAGTTAAACTTTGCCCAAGTTGTTTCAAGCCATTTCTTAAATGTTTTTGTTTAGAACTTTGGAAAATCCTTGATTGTACATCCCTAATGCCAGTTGTCTCATAATGACATTTAATGCAGCTCAGATTGTATACTAAGAAGCTTTTTAATGTAAATTATTAGTAAATGTGTCCATGTTTCTTGGTCTAAGTGCTCTGCTTTTTACTAAGTGCAAAAATTACTCCAAACAACACTGTGCTAGGAACATGTTTTGATCACAATTTTGTTTTGACATTTAAAAGCTCAGTAGTTTTAACCCAGCTGATAGAACATAATTATTTGATTTACTTTTTACATTTTTTTGTAAAAA
>JBBPBX010000240.1:133380-143549 GCA_038048925.1 Garcialebias charrua
TATTATTATTATTATTATTATTATTATTATTATTATTAATAGCTTTCTGTGAGAAGATGCAATTTCTGTCAGGTTTTCAAGCAGGAAGTTTTCTGTCGCAGTTTTAAAATGTAATTTTAATTCACTTGATAGAACGAGACTGTATTAAGTGCCATGGGGCATAAAGAACAATTTATGAAGCGCTGCTAACAAAAGGCACCCCTGTAGAGTCTTATAAAGTTAGGAGTCTCTTGATGTTTTCTTTTTATTGTGGGAGGTGATAAAATATGTACCCTGGGGAGTTTTATTATTAACATTTTAGAATATTTATTTATATATTTCTAAACCTATATCTTTCACAGATTTTATGATTTTTGTTTCTTCTTTTTTTCTGGGAATGAAATCAAAACTTAATCACCAATGCTAGGTGGCTGTTATGGTGAAGAGAAAAGAGTGCCTGCTGTCAGGACAGGAGGGCTAGGCGTGTCACTGCGTGTCACAGTCACAGCTTGCGCACGGGGCCACGCCCTGCCTACCTGTTCACCTCCACACCAGAACCACTCACAGCCGCAGTGTTACCGGCACAACTGGCACATCGTCAGCCACAACTTCAGTTAATGCAGACTGTCTTTTAGCTTGTTTTTTGTTTCCTCCATTTTTGTTGATTTTTTTAACACCATGTGCACAGTAACCCTGCCACAATGAGCAATTAAATGTGCAGAGCTTGCACCATATCAAATAGTATGCATGTGATACAAACAGCATTTGACAACCTAAATGCATAGATGGTGTTTTTTTATTTCCTGTTTTGTTTGTGCATGATTGTTTTTTTGTTTTGTTTTGTTTTTTCTTCTTTTTTTATGTGGCAGTTTTGGAAGCATTTGAAATTATTTATAAAGTGACAAATAAATAAAAGAAACAGCTTACAAATTTAGAATTGATACGTTGTAAATGTACTTTGATTTCATTCTGAATAACAGAAGCTCGGCATGGGTTGACTATGGGCAGAATAAGAATCATTGTTTATTCTAATTTAGTTTTTTATTATTTTAATTAATGCACAACATGAGGTTAAAATACTGAGCTTACAGGCTTTCTTTTTGTCATGAACATGCAGGATTAAAGAGAAAAACTGTCTGAAAACAACTCAGAATTATGACAAAGTTGTACTGTATGTACATGTGCCAGTGCGTGTGTTCACATAGCAGTCATGTTATTGGCATTTGAAATCTTGTCTTTGAGGACAAAGATCCTCTCCATATACTGTACCTGTGAAAGCAGTGCCTAGCAACTGTGATGCTCCACCACAGACAGGAAAACGTTTCCTTGAATCATATAGCATTAGTTCCACCACAGTCTTTAATATTTCAACCAGCATGCATAGAGACAAAGGATTTTTCCTTGCTTCGCTTTTTGAAGGTTTTACGAAGGCCAGATGAAGCATAATTAATATTAATTTAATTTTAATCCCATTGGGACAGCAGCATTGTTATCACCTTTGCTGTTTTTTTTCCTTACTGAGCTAAAGACAAAACTCCTGTTTAATTTTCCATCCCTTGTACGGTACTAACAAAGCAAAGAGCCAACTCAGTTGCAGTGTGGTCAAATTTAATGAATTTTTTTAGAGGCCACTCTGCTGCTCCACTATAAAAAACAGATTGCAGAAATTGAATAACACACTTAATTTAATTGATTTGAAAACGCTGCACCGCTCACAGGCCTTGCACCTCTCAACTGTGTTGACCCTCAGAGTTATAATTCTTCAAACTCTCCTGAGCCTTCTAGCATGTCTTTTTTGCTCTGGATTGATTCTGACTGATTATAATATTGATTACCGGTACATGAAGATCATTTATAGATTGCTCAGACATGAAAGAATCATGGGGAAAACAATATCCCAGGAAGTTAAAGCTGAACAAGTGCAAGACGTACTGTATATATATATATATATATATATATATATTATATATATATATATATATATATATATATATATATATATATATATATATATATATTAGGCATGTAACGAGATCTCGTTGTACGAGATCTCGCGATATTAAACTCCCGCGATATCTCTCGTTGAGAGGTAACGTTGTCTCGCGAGATGCTAATGCTAGTGCTAGCAGAGCCCCTAGCAAGTCAGCGTCACGGACAGCATGGCTTCGCCGGATGAAGTTGCTATAGAAGACGCCCCAACTACTGATGGAGGGTCCCGGTGCCGCAGACGCCTCTACATTGATGGAGGGTCCCGGCGCTGCCGACGCTGCCCCGAATGTAAAGACACGCGTGTAAACACCGGTGTGACCGGTGTTGCCAGATAGAGTCCCACCCACCCAAAGCAATCTCTACCCGCAAAAGTCAGAAGGAAAATCGCGGTGAACCGCCCAATCTGGCAACACTGGTGAGTGACGGCTGCAGAGTCAGTGCTGATGCGGATATTTATGTTCAATTTTTGGAAAGTCCTGCGTGAATATCTATTTTTTTAAACAAAGTTGAACGTTCTAAGGTCTAAGGAGATTCAATCAGTAAAATGAAGACATCAGTTGGGTTTGTAATACATGTTAAAACAGAATAAAAGCCTTTTTGCGGCATAAAACCGATCTTTGAAGTTTTCTTGAACTAATATTAAAATCTCGTCTCGTTCTCGCGAGATCTGTGATTTGTCTCGTCTCGTCTCGTGAGTTTTGTGTATCGTTACACCCCTAATATATATATATATATATATATATATATATATATATATATATATATATATATATATATATATATATATATATATATATATATAAATAAATCATTAGATCAATGTTAATTTTACATTTATTTTAAAACTAGCTTATCTAGTTTTATCAATAATTTGTTGACCCATTTAACTAAAATAAATGAACTTGATTCAAAACAAATGCCTTAAATATTAAATTAGACTTATTATGTGGTAAAATGTCAAGGCATGTGCTGTTATTTAAAGTAGACCACATATAGGTCTTTAAAATTTTTATGTTATGTCTGTGTGCTATCTTGACAATATAAATTCATTTTAATACACAAAATAATTCTTAGATAATTAATTATACCCTTTTTAATTCTGCCATTTTTAACTTTCGTTTTGAACGACCGGTTTCTGATACAAGTTCTGAAGTCCACGCCCTTCAACGATCTGTTTACGCCCTCTGTAACAGCCAGTATCTGTAATGTGTTGTTGTTTTAAAATTAGCTCTTTTTTTATTACTCATTTGACTTACTGTTAGTGCTAGCTTAAGATAACTTACCGAAACCCGTCTGAGCGCGCCGCAATTTGCTGCTCCTTTTAGCATTAGACCACCCGAATCCGATGCTAATGTTAGCTTGTTCCTCTTCCGGTGTTCGCCAGCTCCGCTCGTTGCACGCGGAGATTTTGGGAGTTATCGCTGTTCCAGTCAAGACAACACAAAGTTCACCAAGTGTCTCCCGTAAATTAATCCGTAAGGAGAAGGTCCTCGCTGCTGCGAGGCTGCTGCGAGGCAGCAGCGAGGCTGTACAGTTGAAGCTCCGCTCCATCGCGCCAGAAGCAGTGTCCCGTTGCCGCCGGTCCCTACGCCGGGGGTCCGCTCGTTTAATTTTTGCCGGCTGCGCGTTGGGAGCGATCGCAAATACACTAAAAATTGAACTAAAACATAAAAATAACAATTATACTTTATTTATAAAGCCATTTAAAAAAACCACAGCTGCAACAAAGTGCTGTACACATGAAATTAAGAACATATAAACAAAAGATGAGATGAAATCATGAAAAACAACAGTCATGTGTTTAATACAGAAGTGGGTTGAGCCTAACCAGGGGTTGCTAGGTGAGGGGCTGGACTCAGGTTTGAGGTGGTTGGCTGCGGTTTGTGACGTCACAAACCGCAGGAAGTGGGAAACGAAGTGTATTTATCAAAGATAAATAAATCTACTTAGAGTAAATAAACCACTGGGTGCATTTTTTTGGCCTTAGGACTGTTTTTTTATGAAGTAAATACCCAAAGTTGAGTAAAAAAACCATTAAAAAGTGAATTTTGAATATGTGGTCCCCTTTAAAATGACTAAGTAAACCAGCCTCTAAGATAAAACTGCATTTTGAGTTATTCACTGAGGCATATGCACATGACATGTGTTTATGTGAACTTTTATAATTTGGTTATTCTCATTCTGAACATTTAATTTCATTGCTGACCTTGAGTTAACCTGCATTTTACAAATAAACAACATATGAATAAAAATGTTGATCACTACATTTGTTCTGAGTGAGTACAAGTAACTGATGTCTTGCTGTACTTGCTCTTTCAATGTGTATTTTTATCTTCAAAAAGGCATCAATATTGCCATTTAATCCATGGAATGTGACATTACTGATCATTAAATTGTGTTCCTTTTTCCCTTGTTTTTTTGTTTCCTACCTATAAAATTAATCTACTCTTCTGCTTCCTCTCAGGGATGTCCGAGAGTATGCCAATGGGTCAGTGTGTGTTGAGTGTGATGCTCAGTGTGAACAAGCAGAAGATGACTCTTTGACCTGTCATGGTCCGGTAAGTTTATACCAACATCTATGAATATAGAGGTGGAGAGATGCAGTCATTTCACACATCTCGTCCTCATACAAGCACAAAGATAAATGTATACACTTCTATTACCATTGAGTACACATATTATTGTCTAATCAATAAAAAGGAATGGCTCGCGATATTATTTTTTGTATTGAAAACATGTACTAAAAACCCATCATTCTTAAAAAAAGAAGCTGCAACATTTATTTATACAGATTCCTCACATTGAGTCATGAGAACTCATTTACAAGAGATACCTGTTTTAAACAAAGAACACAGATGAGGTACAGACAAAAATAAACAATTCATTCAACCTTTATTTAGTCAGGTAAATCTTATTGAGCTTCGGGGGCTCATTTACGAAAGTGACCTGCTACAAACTAAAGAATGATGAACATCAATGATACAAATACATTAAACAATAGACAAAAGAAAAAGTAGCAAAAACTAGCAAACATTATAAGGTAGATGTACAAAATCAAAAACAGGAACAAATCAGCATTGGTTTTTGCCAATCAACAATCATATAAAAGCATATAAAATAAAATGTAAATAAAATAAATGTTATAAAAAACTAAACAATAATAGCTACATTATACAACAATGTAAAATATTAAAAACAGGAACATGTCTGCATTGATTTTTGCAAAAAAAACTTTTAACAGTTGTTTAAAATCACTTAGAGTATTCAAAGTCAACAACTTCAGAGATTTTTGCAAGGTGTTCCAGCATACAGGAGCGGAGTAAAAGAAGGCAGCTTGGCCAAGTTTGGTCCACACTCTGAGGGGACACTGCAGGTAATAATGTCTTGAGTGCACACTGAGGAGGATGAGCTATATGAATTCAACAGACCAAGAGGTGATTTAAAGATGAAAACGTACCAGTGTGAGAGTCTGTGTGAAGTTAATGATGACCACTTAACCAGTGAATACAGGGTGCAGTGATGGGTACAGTAGTTATAATCAGCTATGGATCTTAATGCACTGTGGTAGACAGTGTCCAACAGCTGCAAGGCGCTTGTAGGAGCATTCATGTTGTCACCATAGTCAATGTAGAGAAGGAAAGTAGCAGTTACAAGGTGTTTCCTAGCATTCAGAGTTAAATAAGATATATTTCTAAAAAGGAAATCCAGTTTTACCTTCAAAAAATGTTTAATCAAGTTTTCAACATTAGGTTTAAAAGAGAGATGCAAATCGACCAAGATACCCAAGTATTGTAAGAATCGACAAACTCGATAGGAACACCATTCAAAGATACAATAGAAGGAAGGACTAGTGGTACTGACTTCCTGTTTGAAAACAGCATCCCTTTGGTTTTATTAGCATTTAGCATTTAGTTTGAGACTGAACAAATCTGACTGGATGATGTTGAATGCAGACTGTAAAAGCTGGAAAAACTTACAAACATTTTTAGCTCGACAATAAACAACTGTGCCATTGGCATAGACATGCAAGGTTGCGTCAGGAATGAAATGTAATTGTGAATAGTGTGGGCCCAAGACTGAGCCTTGTGGTACACCATTGTTGACAGTTAGATAGCTGGAATAAGTAACATTATGTTGAACACATTGCCGCCAATCTGAGAGGTAATTAGAGAACCAACCAACAGTGTGGTCTGAAAAAATAAACACTTTCTGAGAGCTTATGACACAAGATGTCATGGTCAGCAGTGTCAAAAGCTTTAGATATGTCTAAGTAAAGTGCAGCACAGTAATCCTTACCATCCAACACTTCAACAACATCATTAAAAACTTTCAGTAAAGCAGTTATTGTGCTGTGTTGTGTCCTGAAACCAGAATGATGTGGAGGGAAGATGTTTAAAGAATCCAAATAATGCTTGTCTTGAGTATTTATCACATTTCCCAAAATCTTAGCAAGAATACAAAGTTTAGAGATTGGTCGATAGTTGTTCAGTATGATGGGGTCTCCTCCCTTCAGTAAAGGTAGCACAAAAGCTGTGGTAGAACAAAAGCTCAAAAATAGGAAGAAAAAAATTGTACAAAAATAGTATCATATACTGTGTATTTTTTATCTTTTAAAGAATAACGTGTTTACATGTTTTTTATTTGAGGCTGACATTCATCTTACCCTATTTGAGTCAAAACAAGCAAATAAACAAATAAATAAAACAAGTTAGAGTGTTTTTATTTATAAATATGCTTATTTCCCTGCAGTGGCTCAAAGGAAATTCTATCCTGGGAATCACAAAGGAACAGCAAAAGATGACTAATCCACCTCATACAATATTATCAGAAAATAAACTGATGTAAATTGATGTAATTGCATGCAGAGAGGAGCCTAATTATATCCTGCCATGAATAAGCCAATCTAATCCCTGATCAACAACTATGTCTGCAAAAATAAATGAATAAATAAAACAATGGAAGTGTAAAATAGCTTAATATGTTTATTTCAACTACCTGTACTAGGAAACCGTACCCGCTTCAAAACCCCAAAAAGAGTAAAAGCAATAGATTTTTTATTTATTATTTATTTATTTATTTATTTATTTATTTATTTTTGTAATTGGAAGTGAAACACTTTGCTGACAGAATGTATTAAAATGTTAAGTTCTATATGCACATTGTTTGTAAAGCTTTATATAATATATTTGACTCAGGACACACTAATTGACCTTGTGTAAATGTCACATGTAAAGTACAAACGCACAAACTGATTACAGCAATCATATTATTGTTACACAGCCCATTGCAACTTCATAACAGGCCACCTACCATAATTTGAAAAGCTAAATATCCTCTGTGGAGAGAGTTGATAATATGCATGAACAGATGGTATGCTATGGTCATAGAATGTAATAAATATAGATTTAAATTTGTTGCTGTTGTTAAACTTGACATTTGCTCATTTCATCTCTAGGAACTCAATTGTCTGTCTGTTAATTCATTTTACAAGCTTTAGAAATTATTTGGAATTGTATTAGTTTTATCCTCTTTTACTTTTTGAATGACACATGGCCATTATCAAATTGTAGGCTTACATTCATCAACCAAACAAAAGTCAGAAAACATATCAGAAGTAGACATAAAGGCTCTACAAATGAGCCCCTGTTTCATTTAAACGTTTGTATTCAGTAGAAGCCTAAATGATTTTCAACTATGTAATCTACTTTGTAGAAGAAAAAATAGCAGAAAGGCTGCTATTTTTATTTTTTATTACAATTTTTACTAAATGACCACTGCTTCTGGGTGGAAGATAAAATATTTTGTCAAAGCAGATTTGATCTAGTTTATAAAAGGAGGCTAATCATCACAGACATCTAAGCTTGTCCATCTAACAATTTGGCCTGACAGAACTGAAATTATGTTAAACAAATTAAAGAAAAATAATCCGACTTGTCCATAAAAGTTATGAACAGAATCAGTGACAAAGGGCAACCTTGGCGGAGTCCAACTCTCACTGGGAACGAGCCTGACTTACTGCCGGCAATGCGGACCAAGCTCTGACACCGGTCGTACAGGGACCTAACAGCCCATATCAATGGGCCTGGTACCCCATACTCCCGGAGTACCCCCCACAGAACCCCCCGAGGGACGCGGTCGAATGCCTTTTCCAAGTCCACAAAGCACATGTAAACTGGTTGGGCAAACTCCCACGCGCCCTCCAGGACCCTGCTGAGGGTGTAGAGCTGGTCCAGTGTTCCACGACCAGCACGAAAACCACACTGTTCCTCCTGAATCCGAGGTTCGACTATCCGACGGACCCTCCTCTCCAGAACCCCTGAATAGACCTTACCAGGGAGGCTTAAGAGTGTGATCCCCTTATAGTTGGAACACACCCTACAGTCCCCCTTTTTGAATAGGGGAACCACCACCCCAGTCTGCCAATCCAAGGGAACTGCCCCCGATGTCCACGTGATATTGCTTTTATGGACAGAATTTCTAGGCGCAGCCAAGGTGTTGAGAGGATCCGTTTTGGTGGCCTTAGAATCGCTTCTCTGTTTTTTGCAGATGATGTGGTCCTATTGGCTTCATCAGATCGTGATCTACAGCTTTCGCTGGATCGGTTTGCAGCCGAGTGTGATGCGGCCGGGATGAGGATCAGTTCCTCCAAATCCGAGGCCATGGTCTTGAGCCGGAAAAGGGTAGCGTGCCCTCTCCGGGTCGGGGAGGAGGTCCTGCCCCAAGTGGAGGAGTTTAAGTATCTCGGGGTCTTGTTCACGAATGAGGGAAAACTGGAGTGTGAGATCGATAGGCGGATAGGTGCAGCATCCGCAGTGAAGCGGGCGCTGTACCGGTCTGTCGTGGTGAAGAGAGAGCTGAGTCAAAAGGCAAAGCTCTCAATTTACCGATCGATCTACGTTCCCACCCTCATCTATGGTCATGAGCTTTGGGTTGTGACCGAAAGAACGAGATCTCGGATGCAAGCGGCTGAAATGAGTTTTCTTCGCAGGGTGTCTGGACTCTCCCTTAGAGATAGGGTGAGAAGCTCAGTCATCCGGGAGGGACTCAGAGTAGAGCCGCTGCTTCTCCACATCGAGAGGAGCCAGTTGAGGTGGCTTGGGCATCTGGTTAGGATGCCCTGGATCCCTGGTGAGGTGTTCCGGGCATGTCCCACCGGGAGGAGACCCAGAGGAAGACCCAGGACACGCTGGAGGGACTATGTTTCTCGGCTGGCCTGGGAACGCCTTGGGATTCCCCCAGAGGAGCTGCTCCAAGTGGCTGGGGAGAGGGAAGTCTGGGCCTCCCTACTTAAGCTAGATTTATAGTCGACGTGTCGTGCAACGCGCGAGGGTGCGCGCGCCAAAAGTGACGCAATATTGCAGTCCCCGCCCCTGCGCGTTGGCCCCGCGCCTCTGTTTGGCGCGTGTCGTGCACCTCTGAATTTTTGAAACTCTGCAAGCCTAGTGTGCGCGCCGTGGGCGCTACGATTTGATTGACAGGTCCCAACCCGACAGCCTTCACCCTCTTCACGCCGGAGCCTGCAGCTGTCTGCGGCGCTGTGGTCGTGGAGACGGTGTCGCGACGCATGGAGGAATGTTTTGTGACACAAATGTATTAAATTCTCCTTCATTCCTGATCTGGAGTCGGACTTTTCTTTTGTTTTTTCGCCAAAAGTCACGTGATCGCTTTCTCCTCCGCTGACTCCATGCATTAAAACCGCAAATAAAGACAACAGTTCAGCACGCGAGCGGAAAGCTATTTGTTTTTGTTGTGTGATTTCAAACAGTTCTTCTTCTACGGTAGATTTCTTCTTCTACACCTTTCTTGCAACATATGCACAGGTTTTAGAGGGTACTGCCTCCTGCTGGTCCGTAAAAGAACAGCACTTTGCCATGCTCCGCCGTGCGTCAACCATGAACACAGCGGCGAAACTGTGAACGCAATTCGCCGCACGGCTGAGTGCACGCGCGGCGCACGCGCTCCAGCCTGCGGACCAAAGTGCAAGTATAACTCAGCCTTTAGGCTGCTACCCCCGCGACCCGACCCCGGATAAGCGGAAGAAAATGGATGGATGGAATCAGACCTGTCTTTTGATTTTAAGCCACAGTGGTGGCACAGAGGTTAGCTAAGGTGGGCCTGTTGTCTGAGGGTCAACGGTTCAACTCCATGGACAGACAACTTCAAACATGTGAGTGGAAAGATGAAACCCCTACACTTGCCTC
>JBBPBX010000241.1:24828-51592 GCA_038048925.1 Garcialebias charrua
TATATATATATATATATATATATATTAAGGCTGTTAAAGTTAATGCTTTAACTCATGAGATTAATGTAAACAGATTAATGCATTAATATTACATAATGCAGATTAATCACATTACCTATTTTGACCTATAAAAGACTCTACCCTGCGCCGGTAGAGCTGTCATTTCTAACCTGAACCTGAAGCTCGGCCGACCCGTATTCGGCCGGGCGCTCCATAATGTGTGTGTGTGTGTGTGTATGCGTGTGTGTGTGTGTGTGGCCGCTGATCATGTTACACAAGTGGACTTTACATTCATTTGAAATGCAGAAAAAAAGTATTTCTATATATGTATATACCGGTATATTTTGGTCTAAAAGTTACTGATATTGTGGGCTTACTCTATTATTTACATGTTTTCATCACATTCATGACAATGAGACATTTAACATGGCTTGAAACAAAATTACTTCTTTAAACCTTGCAGAGTATGGAAAACTGGTTTGAGACAATAAAACGTTTTCTTCAACATTTTATTGAAAACTGTCATATTTACATTTCAAGCAAACAAAGTTACCAGTAGTGTTGCTGATCATGTTTCTTGACTTCATTAAATCTTTGGCAATGTATGGAGACATGTATGGTGTCAGCCAAAGACCACAGATGTTTTTTTATGCTGTTTATTTGTCATATGCAGGTTAACGCAAGGTCAACAATCCAATGAAATGTTCAAGAAGAACCGATTTGACTAGCTATAAACAAACAAACAAAACAAACAAAAAATAACAAAAAACTGAAGCATGCAATAAGGTTACCAAATAAAATACTAAAAAGTGAAAGAAAAATTACATTTGCAAGGTCCAAAAAAAATAAACAAACAACAACATGGTAGAATATAACAGTGCAAGTACGATGAATTTGTATAAATAAGTATTTAAAGGAAGTAATATAAGCTTAAATTAGCATGATATATATTGCACATATACAATAAGATATTTGGACAGATAAGATGTACAATTTTATCCAGCATTCATTAAAAGTGTAAGATTAGGTGCTGTTAAATGACCTTTAGTGTTTTTCTTGTGTGATTCTAAGAATGGCAAACTGAATCTGATGTTGCTTTTCATTTTTATCTACATTTATTTTGTCATGTAAACCTTTATAATCAGCTCAGATGAAGCAGTCTGTATAATGCGTTAAAGTACACTGTTTGAAAGACTGTTATGTAATCAGGCAATGCACATTTCTTCTAGTTCCATTTCACAAATGAATAACAAAAACAAAATGTTAGTGTTTAAAATACTTTTTTTCTTCAATCAATATTTTTTCAACCTTTATTTAGACAGATTAATCCCATTGAACCTTGGGGACTCATTTACAAGAGATACCTGATTTCTTAACAAAGAGTGATGACAACTCGTAACAACGAGAACAATAGACAGGCACAAAAGAGGTATACAAATTTAAATTTCTTATTTTTTTATTATTATTTTTAACAAATCAAAACAAAATAGCAACCAAAAGGACAGTCAAAAGAAAAAGTAGTGAAAATAAATAAATAAAAAACAGCTATAGGCGGTGTAGAAAATTAAAAACAAGAACATGTCTGCATTGGTTCTTGCCAAGAACTTAGTTGTTTGAAGCCACTCAGAGAGGTCAAGGTTGCGAGCTTCAGGTCTTTTTGCAAGATATTCCAGGAAACAGGAGCGGTAAGGTCCTTTTTCTAGTTCTGTCTTCACTGAGGGGACACTGCATGTAATAATGTCCTGGGAGCGCACGCTGTAGCTGCACTCACACAGAAACATGTAGGAGGAGATGTATGAAGGCAGCAGACCAAGAAGTGATTTAAAGATGAAAATGTAAAATTTGATCACTATTTAATTTTTACTGTCATTTATTTATTTATTTATTTTTACAAAAAAGAAAACATCACCCTTTATTCCCCGATGCATGCTCAATAATCCAGGTAGAAAAATCTAAAAAAGCTACCGGTAAGTCTGGTCTTCTGGACATTCAAAAAACAAAACAAAACAAAGCAAAAAAACTGTAGAAACTATTCTACAGTTTATCAACTCTATGGATTGTAACCACTGTTCACGTTTACCCTATGAACAGCGCCTAGTTTCTCTGACCTACACTCTATGAAATACTTCACAATATGAAATAAGTGTGTTATTTGGTGACAGCCTATGCTGTAAATAGAGTGTGTAACTGAGCCCAATATCAAAACTAGATAAATCCAGCTAAAATCTAAATGACATGCAAATTTAACATTATACTAAATACGGAAGGAATAGGAAAAATAGTAAAGTTGAAAAAACATACCAGTTTAATAAACTGTACTGGTCAGTAGGGCAATGCACATTAGAGCACAGTTAAACATTTAGTACAGTTAGTGCAACCAGACTGTCTCAGAACTGTACAAAACAACCCCTCAAACAGAATACATATAACAACAACAAAAAATCAGCAAACAAGGTTGAATGAATTAACCACACTTTTCAGTCTCAAAACTTCAGCAGGCAAGGCTGAATGAATTAACCACACTTTTCAGTCTCAAAAAATCAGCAGGCAAGGCTGAGTGAATTAACCACACTTTTCAGTCTCAAAAAATCAGCAGGCAAGGCTGAGTGAATTAACCACACTTTTCAGTCTCTTGACTTAACAAAGCAGTCAGTTAGCTCTAAAACGTTGCAGGCCTGAAGGGACTCAGTGAGCTATCATCCTCAGAATAGCAGTTCCAGAGATGGCGGCTCCCAGAACAACAGCGAGGAATGGGTTACTCACCCCCACCATGGATTACCAGTTTGGAACTAACGGCAATGAAACTTCTCCAACTTCAGTCCAACGGTACTTTCCTGTTCATGAGCGTGGTTTGGGTCCGCAGCTCCACATCCAAGCAATACGCTGAGCGTGGTCCGGTTCAGTGGCTCCAGAAAACAGACAAAAACGTCCAGGGAAAAGTTTTGTAGCTTCAATGTTAGCTAAAACAAAAAGTCCCAGCGGTATTGATCCAAACCTGTTCATCAACGGCTGCCCACCAACTCCTTCACACCTCCAACAACGCTTTTTTCCCCCCAGAGCATCACAGCCAATCAAATTGCTTAAACGCCCTCACCCCAGACCATACAGCCAATCAAATTGCTTAAACTTGATTTTGCCCTTGACAGACCAGCAGGGTAGCAACAAGTGAAACGATGCATTTACTGGCAGTGGTAAATAACAGTTACTAACAAAAACGCTACATTTACTGGGTGTTTTAAGCCAATTGAAAATACTTGTACATACTATAATGTTAAGGACTTTTACAGTGTGTAAAACCTCCAATATGTGAGTGCAAAACATTAGCCAGATTAAGTAAAAGGCGATTATTACTGTTTAAAGTAAAAAGGCCTACAATGCATTGCATGTAAGAACATGTTTAAGGTGTGTACACTGTAAACCCAAATTAGTAATCATTACTAAAGCAGAATGTGGAAAGCGATTGCGAGGGGATCTCCAGTTTTTACAAAATCAAAAACTAAACAAATCAAGCTCTGTTTACATAAAGTCTTGTGTCCAAGATAATCTTGTACTAAAACAACTCAAGTTTTTAAAACCATTGTTTACGAGTAATTATCTCAACCATTAATCATATATATCAGTAATCATTACCCATGATGATCAGTATTTGTTTCTCATGTTTATCAGTATTCATTTCTCATCTTTTTTAGTTAGAAATACTAAATGTAAATAATAATAATAATAATAAATTAGATTTTTTTAACATTACACAATAATTGTCTGTATACTACCTGTTGTTTCTTACACAAAAAATGACAATTTAATTTATTTTTCACAAATTTATTGCAAAAATATTGGAATAGTAACATTTTAAACATGTAAATCTGAGTACACATTTCACCATGTTCAAGAATTTAAACTTTAGTACAAAACTAAATCTGAGTAAAGTGCTAAGTCAATACAATTCTGCATTTAAGCCTTTACAAAAATGGATTTTCAAACGTTTTACCAAATTAACCATTTTACTTTGATAGGTGAAATTAAGAATGTTAATATCTTGTGCAAAGGGGAACATGCTTACATAACATCTTATGATCTGAGGTATCCTTGATCATTTACATCATTAATCTGGTCAAAAGACTAACATGGAACCCTTCAATGGCTTCGACATGTAAATTGTCTTTAAAAAAATTGTCCGTACAGTTATTTTATTTGGAAGCCTTAATGATAAAAAAAAAAATTTAAACATAAAAAAATAAAATAATAATAATAATAAAAAAAATATATAAAAAAATTCAACAAAAAAATTAACTAGCATGGTGGCACTAACAATTGTTTAAAACAAGTAATGATGAACAGGAAACACTCTGATACATGCTCAATAATCCAGGTAGAAAAATCTAAAAAAGCTAAGTCTGGTCCTCTGGACATTCAAAAATATATAAAACAAAACAAAGCCAAAAAAAATGTAGAAACGTTTTGTCTTTCGTCCGAAAGACTTCCTCAGTCTGAGTTGCTGTATTCAGCTCGTTTCTACATTTTTTTTTGCTTTGTTTTGTTTTATATTTTTTTGAATGTCCAGAGGACCAGACTTAGCTTTTTTAGATGAACAGGAAAGTTTCTCTGTAACAGTTACATTACAACTCTTGTTCCAATTATGTTTGTATTTGAAAGATGGCTACAAACTAAACTTCAGCAGTAAAACAATAAACTTATAGCTGCTGAATAGGATTTTTTCCCCCATCTAACCAAAAGTAGAGCACCTGCAGCATTTTTACACAAGTTGAATTTTCTGTCTGAATTCTCAGCTTCAACTCAATACTTCCCAAATGAGGGTGGGGGGGGGAATACAGTACCTGTTGAATGAACAGGAGTGTATTTCTGATTTTCTTTGGGTAGTTTACATGGAGTTCATATGTGAGCCCAAAAAGGAGTCTCACAGCTTCTGGCAGGGTCATGAGCTTTTCCACAAAAATGTCGCCCTCATTGACGATTTTCAGGCTCGCCGGGTGAAGATCTGATGTTGGGGGGAGACACCTTCAGGATTCAGCAACAAGGTCCCAACGTCCATTTGGCCAAAGAACTCATCACCATCCTAAAGATAAACAAAAAAATAATTGCCATAAATAAAACCATTAGGGAATAAAATTGCTGAACTACAACAGACCACCATGACAGAACAGGAATTGTATCAAATACAGTTTATGCTAACATAATGATAACTACTGTTTGGTCAAGCATTTTGAAATTTTCTAACAATGAACATTGTAAAATCAGTATTGGTCTAAGGACTATTTGAGAGATCTTCTTGGTCATTTTGTCACTATTTGACTGAAATGGGAAAACTTCTAAATTGGTTGTTTTTATATAATATTATTTAATATGGGACCATCACTGTCGTCACTGCACATAAACACAGGGTTAGTCAGGGTGTGATCATGAAGGACAGAATAAGATTCCAGCAGCAGGTCTTTTTCCACAATCCTTTAGAATTCCATACAAATTTTAAAAAATTAAAAGAAAAAGAAATTAGTGTGCTGTTCAACTGGACAATGACCATCAGAATAATATGTGTACCTGCTTATTAGTGAAGAGTGCAGGCCAGCGTTTCATCAGAAGGCTTGGTGGTGATGTATCCACGTCATCCCTCCAAATGTTAGGTCCACATTGTGTTTTGTCTTCAATTTGGCGCACAAATCCACTATGGCGGTTAGACAAAAAAAAGAAAGAAAGAAATTAGTGTGCTGTACAACTGGACAATGACCATCAGAATAATATGTGTACCTGCTTATTAGTGAAGAGTGCAGGCCAGCGTTTCATCAGAAGGCTTGGTGGTGATGTATCCACGTCATCCCTCCAAATGTTAGGTCCACATTGTGTTTTGTCTTCAATTTGGCGCACAAATCCACTATGGCGGTTAGACAAAAAAAAAGAAAGAAAGAAATTAGTGTGCTGTACAACTGGACAATGACCATCAGAATAATATGTGTACCTGCTTATTAGTGAAGAGTGCAGGCCAGCGTTTCATCAGAAGGCTTGGTGGTGATGTATCCACGTCATCCCTCCAAATGTTAGGTCCACATTGTGTTTTGTCTTCAATTTGGCGCACAAATCCACTATGGCGGTTAGACAAAAAAAAGAAAGAAAGAAATTAGTGTGCTGTACAACTGGACAATGACCATCAGAATAATATGTGTACCTGCTTATTAGTGAAGAGTGCAGGCCAGCGTTTCATCAGAAGGCTTGGTGGTGATGTATCCACGTCATCCCTCCAAATGTTAGGTCCACATTTTGTTTTGTCTTCAATTTGGCGCACAAATCCACTATGGCGGTTAGACAAAAAAAAGAAAGAAAGAAATTAGTGTGCTGTACAACTGGACAATGACCATCAGAATAATATGTGTACCTGCTTATTAGTGAAGAGTGCAGGCCAGCGTTTCATCAGAAGGCTTGGTGGTGATGTATCCACGTCATCCCTCCAAATGTTAGGTCCACATTTTGTTTTGTCTTCAATTTGGCGCACAAATCCACTATGGCGGTTAGACAAAAAAAAGAAAGAAAGAAATTAGTGTGCTGTACAACTGGACAATGACCATCAGAATAATATGTGTACCTGCTTATTAGTGGAGTGCAGGCCAGCGTTTCATCAGAAGGCTTGGTGGTGATGTATCCACGTCATCCCTCCAAATGTTAGGTCCACATTGTGTTTTGTCTTCAATTTGGCGCACAAATCCACTATGGCGGTTAGACAAAAAAAAGAAAGAAAGAAATTAGTGTGCTGTACAACTGGACAATGACCATCAGAATAATATGTGTACCTGCTTATTAGTGGAGTGCAGGCCAGCGTTTCATCAGAAGGCTTGGTGGTGATGTATCCACGTCATCCCTCCAAATGTTAGGTCCACATTGTGTTTTGTCTTCAATTTGGCGCACAAATCCACTATGGCGGTTAGACAAAAAAAAGAAAGAAAGAAATTAGTGTGCTGTACAACTGGACAATGACCATCAGAATAATATGTGTACCTGCTTATTAGTGAAGAGTGCAGGCCAGCGTTTCATCAGAAGGCTTGGTGGTGGTGTTGTCTCCCCAACGTCATCCCTCCAAGAAGTACTTTTTGTAAACAAATCTTTATATATTGTAAAAAATAAACAATAAAAAACACACTCACTGCAAACTATTTACATTTTGGCCTCCTCTGCTTCCTCCTCTCCTACCTCCTCTCCTGCTCTTCTCTCACATCTCCACAGCTTTGTCTCCACAGCTAGAAGTATCATCACTGGAATCCTTCTGTTGATCCCTTCTAGGTAGACACTCCGTGTCTGAACGAGTTTGCCTGAAGTGAAAAAGAAAAATATTGATTATGTTGAAGACAGACAGACATACACAAAAGAAAGAAATACATGTCAGGGCGCTCGTAAGTCAGGGACTACCTGTACAGCAATAAACGGGACGGGACAGACGAATGACGAAAACTCTTACTTCTTTATTCTATAACAGCAGTATAAAATAGCAGTATAAAATAGTTTTCACTTACTGCTCAAGTAATGCATCATCTTCCCCCATCGATAAAAGCAGCTTAGAATCATCTCGAAGACGCCTCAGTCACTCAAGGAGTTCTTGGACATGCCCTGGTACTAACACAGAATATAAGCAAAATTCACTACATCACCAGGAATGATTGTAAGAACCAACAGCCCTTGATTTGAATGTTCCCTGTCGAAGTTTTAAAAAAATTAAAGCATGTGGTAAATTATTCTGTATGCAACAGGAAGCTAGCAGAGCTAACTGCTAACAGCATTAGCTCTCTGTGAGGGGCAATTAGTTCTTGTTTGCTACAGGCATTAACTACCGGTACTAATTCAATCAGTCCCGAAATAACAACAAAGGATGATCAACTACAAAGTAGCTCTAATTTAGGGCAAACATGATGCAGTTGACACTCCGGTGAAACATTATAGCTATCGTTAACATGAGCAAACAAAAACGTTTTTACCAGCAAGTACAATAAAAACGGAATCAAATTTGAGCACTTAACATGTGTCAATAAACTGTTACATCAACCAGACTGACCTGATTTCAGCACTTCGTCACTGTAATGAGATTTTGCAGCAAACAGTCAGGAGAAACATGGCCTCACGGTTCTTCATTTTTTTCCTTCTTCTTTGTTCACCACACCAGGCAGGTGACGTGTTCACTGACAAGCCCCGCCCCAAACCAGTAAAAACGTGTAAATGAGAGGTGTCGCCACTCAGAGCCATTAGTAAAGAAGCAACTCATTTTGAGCTAGTATGCAATTCACACATTGTTTAGTAATGGTCCCGCCTTTTGCAAAATAACAAAAAGAATAGTAATAATAGCTTGACTTATTATGTAAATGAATATTTGGGGT
The DNA here is from genome assembly GCA_038048925.1 of Garcialebias charrua. NCBI lineage: Eukaryota > Metazoa > Chordata > Actinopteri > Cyprinodontiformes > Rivulidae > Garcialebias > Garcialebias charrua. The sequence continues at coordinate 33,198 of JBBPBX010000241.1, forward strand.
TACAGTGTAGGAAAAAAGAGTTATATTGTATATATATAACCCAAGGGGTTACATCCTCCCCCTTCTAAAAGTCCAGATGCCCTCATCGGACTATCTATGCAGAACAATTCAATTTACCCTTGTTGGCTAAATTACTTGTCATAAAAACCCCAAGCTAAACTAGAGGAGGCACACACTGGACCACGGGGGCATGGCTCCTTCTTCCAATGGTGATTCTTACTCCACGGTGTACTATCACTAATGGCTCGTCGAAAGAATGTCCAGGCCTGTCATAACTGAGCCGAATGACTGGCTTAATCTCTCGTCGTGAATGATGATTATTAAGGGGCTCTGCAATGCTTTCAGACTGACTAGCCAAAAGGGTCGCTTCCCCAGCTAGACCTGTGGCCCCCACCGGGTCGTCAGGTAGCTGCCTAACCTCTGGTCCCTTCTCAGCCTCTGAGGCTGTGACTGCACTCATAGGTTCTGTCGGACAAGCACTATTTGAAGGTGTTGTGGGGTCTGTAGTGACATGAGACTCTGGTCGGTTGACGTGGTCTGCCAGTAGATCTAGTGCTTGGGAAACCGACTCTCTCTGAGCAGTGGATAGGTACCACAAATCGTCTTCCTCCGCATCAGACAGAAGCTCCTTGTCCGTTCCGTGCATTGCACTGTCATCATGCATGTTTGTCTGGATTTTTGTTGAGGACCTTGTTTCAGATCGGTGGTATTCTGGTTTCTCTTCATGATCAACAGGAAACCGAACCAGGTGTCCAATAGGTAGGAGATTATCACGATGCAGAGTTTTGACAACGACTCTACCTTTTTCCGACTTTACCTTGTAAACCGGCAAGCTTGGCAGTTTTTCCATCACTATATAAGGGCTTGAGTTCCACTTATCTCCCAGTTTATTCTTGCCAGGTACACCTGTCATTCGAATGAGTACTCTGTCTCCAGGTTCTAGAACTTGATTTCTTACTCTAGTGTCATAGTATCTTTTGTTGCGCTGGTGGCTCTTGTCTGCAACTTCTTGTGCCAATTGGTAAGCCTGTTGCAACTCTGCTTTTAGCTTTTCAACATACTGAAGGTAACTTTGGTGATCTTTGCCATCTGGAGATGTCCCAAAACATATGTCAACTGGCAGACGAGCCTCACGACCAAACATGAGGTAGTATGGTGAATAACTGGTAGAGTCATTTTTCGTACAATTGTAAGCGTGAACCAGCAAACTGATATGTTGACTCCACCTTTGTTTTTGAGAGGGATTGAGCGTGCCCAGCATAGATAGGAGGGTGCGGTTAAAACGTTCCGGTTGTGGGTCACCCTGGGGATGATAAGGAGTCGTCCTTGACTTCTTTATGCCCAACATTTGCAGCAGCTCTTTGATTAATCGGCTCTCAAAATCACGTCCCTGATCAGAGTGAATCCTCGCAGGCAGTCCGTAGTGAATAAAGAACTTGTCAACCAAAATCTTGGCAACGGTTGAGGCTTTTTGATCTTTGCTGACATAGGCCTGGGCGTAACGGGTAAAATGGTCTGTAACCACGAGGACATTGGCCACTCCCTTCACATCAGGCTCAATAGATAAAAAATCTATGCAGACCAGGTCGAGAGGGCCACTGCTAGTGATTTGATTTAGTGGTGCAGCCCGTTGGGGTAGGGTTTTGCGGGCAACACACCTGCCACAATTCTTGATGTAGTCGGTAACATCGGAGACCATCTTGGGCCAGAAAAACCTGTCTCTCAATAGCTCAACGATGCGATCTATTCCAAGGTGCCCAGAATCATCATGAAGCGCCCTGAGTACTTGTGGTCGGAACTGACTTGGGAGAACGAGTTGTAAGTTCTGGCGGCCATCAGGTCTGGAAACTTTCCGGTGCAACAGTCCATCTTTCATCAGGAGTTTTGAACTTTCCCTTTGTAGAAGCAATAACTCAGGATGTCCGTTGGAGGGCCAGACCCCAACTTGAACTGCTTTCTTGGCACGACCAATCACAGGATCTAGGTCTTGTGCTTTGGCCAGATCTACTTTGCTTAGTCTCTCCAAAGGACTTAACTGCAGGTGAGTAAAACAAGCATATGCATCAGGAATAGCACTCGGCTTGGCCCCTAGTTGATCGATAAGTCGCTCTGAGTGCTCGGAGGACTGAGTTCTGTCCACAGGGTGGAAAAGAGCTTTAACTCCAGCGGGGGATATGTGACGGGCCACGGGAAAACCAGGAACAAGTCTCCCCTGGGTCATTTTGAGTTATTTACAGAATCTGAAAGTGTGGGTTCTAAGCTATCCGATGATGCCAAACACATGGCACTCAAAAAAAAAGAGAAGAAGATACAGCCATTTTAATGTTGGCAATCTGCATATAAGGTATGGGAGAACTTGAAGCTTTTATTGATTTTTTCCAGTTTGAATGTAAGAGACTTGTTCCTGGTTTTGCTGTGGCCAGTCACATATTATTCTCCAACTGTGGTCATCATCAATTGCATTTCTGGACAACCAATCAGCATCCACATTATCTCGGCCAGGTTTGTATTGGATGTCAAAATCGTAAGTGGTGAGGGCGGCTAGCCACCTATGACCCGTTGCGTTCAACTTGGCGGTTGTAAGTATGTAAGTGAGGGGGTTATTGTCCGTCCTCACTGTAAAACGAGCCCCATAAAGATAATCATGAAACTTGTCCACGACTGCCCACTTCAATGCCAAGAATTCTAATTGGTGAACAGGGTAGTTTCTCTCTGACTGGCTCAGCTTGCGACTAGCAAATGCAACAGGACGTAAGCCATCAGAATGTTCCTGGTTAAGGACCGCTCCAAGCCCATCAAGGCTGGCATCGACGTGTGGTATATCAAGTTCACACGAGAAGATGTAAAAAATGGCAGGTTGGCTTTCTTGGACTGTGAGGTCTCAGTTTCTGATAGAGGAAATTTGCAAACTGAGGTGTACCGCAAACCCACCCACACAGACCAGTATTTACAGTTTGACTCCCATCACCCTCTGGAGCACAAGTTAGGAGTCATCAGGACTCTGTATCACAGAGCAGACAGCGTCCCCACTAACTCAGGAGCCAGACAGAAGGAGAAATCACACACAAAACAGGCTCTAGAGAAATGTGGATATCCTAACTGGGCCTTCCTGAAAGCAGAGAAGAAACCCAAACAGGACTCCAGCCAGCCATCAGGTGAAAAGAAGGAACCCAGACCAGTGGTCATTCCGTATGTTGCGGGAGTTTCAGAGACACTGAGACGTTTATTTTCTAAACACAACGTCCCAGTGGCTTTTAAACCCCAAAATACATTACGGCAAAGACTGGTTCATCCCAAAGATCCAGTCCCCCGGCACAAACAGAGTAATATTGTGTATGCTGTTCAGTGTCAGGAGGGCTGTGATCAGTCTTATATCAGGGAAACTAAACAGCCACTGGCCAAAAGGATGGTCCAGCACAGAAGATCAACATCATCAGGTCAGGACTCTGCGGTCTACACTCATCTCCAGGCCAGCAGTCACTCTTTCAGGGATGAAGACGTTCACATCCTTGATAGAGAGGAACAGGGCTACTCCCTGTGTGCAGCTCGCCTCACCCGTGTCTAATGCCCATCACCACAGGTGTTTCTCATTCGTCCTCATCATTGTCTGTATATGTTCAGCTTCCTTGTGTCTTCTAATTTGTTTCTGGATTGTACTTTCTATGGCAGTTGTGATCTGTCTCCCTCCGTGTTCTCCTTAAAGTAAATTAGCTGCCCCGTCAGCATCTTGTTTTGTTTGTTTAAAATAAACTTAAGTACTTATTTTAACCTGGAGTCTCCCTTGGCCCTCCTGCATGTGGGTTCAACACATTTAAGCCAGATCATGATAAAAACCAGTCGTATGTCCAATAACCAAACACAACTTGATTATTACTGTATAGTTTATTCTTATACAGCTAACAGAGGTGACAAAAAATTAGCCACATCTGATGTGTGTGAAATTCTGACTATAACATCCTGACCTGTACTTTCCTGTATTTATAATCTTTCAGTGAGCTACGGTATTGTAATGGTGTAAAATGATGTATGAAAGCTTAAAAAGTACCCAAAGCAGTTAGCTTTTTATACAGATTATGTTGGTGTTCAACACTCCAAGTGAGATTTTGCAAATGTTTTATTTTTGTCCCCCTTACATAACACAGTCTAACTGTTCTTGGAGTGCTCACTGCTTGTCACCACTGAGAAGAACAAGAAAGAGTTTTGCTCTTCTCTGAAAGAATCAACCGACCAAAAGACAAGTCACACATTCCTAGCACTAAATTATATACAGTGAAACACAGGAAATCCCCCCCCACACACACACACACACACACACACATCCATCCCTTTCCCCAATATCTCTGTGACATTAAAAGTTCAGAGATGGATTTTGAGAAATCCCAGTAGAAAGTAAAATCATTGTTCAAGTGGTATCTTCAGATACAATGAAGAATGCAATGAAGTCCCAGCAGTCCTTCATTTGATTTTTATCCTCAAATGGTGCCCCAATTGAGTTTGTCAATTCCTGCAAATATTTGGGTATCTTGGTCAATTCACATCTCTCTTAAGCTCCACGTGGAAAACTTAGTAAAGAAACAGAAAGTTAAACTGGGTTTCTTTTTCAGAAATGGATTCTGTCTAACTCTGAATGTTAAACGCCTTGTATCTGTGACTTTCCTTCCCTCCACTGATTACGGTGACATTCTCTACATGAATGCTCCTACAAGCACCCTGCGGATGTTGGATGTTGTCTATCATGCTGCACTAAGATTCATAACTGGCTGTGATTATCGTACCCACCACTGCACCCTGTATTCACTGGTTAACTGGACATCATTAACTTCACGCAGAATCTCTCACTGGTACATTTTCATCTTTAAATCACTTCTTGGTCTGCTGCCTTCATACATCTCCTCCTGCATGTCTTTGTGTGAGTGCAGCTACAGCGTGCGCTCTCAGGACATGATTACCTGCAGTGTTCCCTCAGTGAGGACTGAACTAGGCAAAAGGGCTTTCTCCTACTCCGCTCCTGTTTCCTGGAATATCTTACAAAAAGATCTGAAGCTCTCGACCTTGACCTCTCTGAGTGGCTTCAAACAGTTGCTAAATTCCTGAGAAAAATCGATGCAGACATGTTCCTGTTTTTAGTTTTCTACATCGCCTTACAACCTGTTGTTTTTGTTACATTTTAAAGACCATTTTTTTACACTTGTTATTCTCAATTTGTAAACATCCTTTATGTTTGTCTTTGTTGCCCACTGTTGTCATCACTTTTTTGTTAAAATCAGGTCTCTCTTGTAAATTAATCCCAGAGGCTGGATGGGAATAACCTGTATAAATAAAAGTTGAATGGGAAAAAAAGGCCTTGCATTTCTTAGAGTATCGCTCATGGCCTTTTATCCCGGAGTTTAAAACTACCGTAAGATCATCTTGTGTTGAGAAATGAGCCATACTATTTTGATTAAATCTTTAAAAAGAATAATAATAATAATTTGTGCAATTGCACAAATTGTTAGGAAAGACAATCGGCAACTACCACATCAAACTTTAGCTCAGCATCTGGAAAATTAACTCAAACTAAATTATTCTCATCTTTTGGACTAATGTTGGCAAGCTGTTACAGTCATAAGATATTTCACTGACTCCAAAGGTTTATCACTTGTACATCTACTGATTACTACTTTTTGAAAAAATTTACAAAATCCATTCAGTAGTTCACGTAACATTTTGCGAACAGACAAAAACCGTTGATTCCAACTGTTAATGCTCACATAAAAATAAATAAAAACATTTTGCAATGAGTGGCGCTTGTATTTCCTTTTGTGAATGATGCCCAATCATAGCTGGAACAACATTTAGCACAATAACTAAATTTGACTAAATTATAGGCAATTTTGTGTTTTCTAATTGGAGTTGACCGTGGCAACCATCTTAATCTGGGTTTGCTTCAAAAACAAATCCATATTAAACAAACATCTGATGATTATTTCATGAAGGGTTCATTAAAATATATTCATTCATTCATAGGACATTTTGATAAATTTATTTTAATTTTTGCACTTAACTATTTGCAAAGAACTTGGACAATCTGCTAGTCCTCAAAAACTGTGTTCGGGATCAATGTCTGCTGCTACTGCCACATAATTCTACATCAATATCTTTAGAATTATTATAGTAATAGCCATTTTGTGTTTTAAAAGTTTGTTGGATGTGGTAACAATCTTGAATTGGGTTGTTTCCTAAAAGTCAATCAGTTGTAGATACACTTTTAGCAATTTTCATTAAACAATGTTTAGTTGTTTTGCTAACAGCCAAACCCATGAACACAAAGATATAAACGTCAACATTACTATATGGCTTTCACATTTTGGTGGTGGGCAATAAAATGACAGAGAAAATAAACACGCATAGTTACTTCAGTCAGTGTCAGTGATCAAAAGGCAATAAACAATGTTAGATCTAGACTAGACTAGATGTCCATGTGGCAGGTGGAAATGAAGCCACAGCACAAACTACCCTGATGCATGTGCACGTTTCTACAGTTTTTTGCTTTGTTTTGTTTTTTGAATGTCCAGAGGACCAGACTTAGCTTTTTTAGACAGCACAAACTATTTTCATCCCCACCTCCACATATGCACCAATTAATTTACAATCATTCTATAAAACGCTTGGCGCTGTGAGAAAATGAATTAATTTTATGTGGTTTGGTTGTTTGTGTTGCAGCATTTTTTTGTAGGAAGATAAATGTTTTCAGCTCAACTCTAAACAGATTGTGGAGCTAATTATTTGTCTTCATTAGACACTGCAACAACAACAAAAAATGCCTAAAAAAAATAGATGACAAAGACTATATATAATATATGAAAAATAAACTCTGTGTATAAATATTTAATGAAATTATGGATGAAAACTGTTTTCATCATTTGAACAGACTGTGTACATATAGTACATCCATCCATCCATTGTCTTCCGCTTATCCGGGGTCGGGTTGCGGGGGTAGTAGTTTAAGTAAGGAGGCCCAGACTTCCCTCTCCCCAGCCACTTGGAGCAGCTCCTCCGGGGGAATCCCAAGGCGTTCCCAGGCCAGCCGAGAAACATAGTCCCTCCAGCGCGTCCTGGGTCTTCCTCTGGGTCTCCTCCCGGTGGGACATGCCCGGAACACCTCACCAGGGAGGCGTCCAGGAGGCATCCTAACCAGATGCCCGAGCCACCTCAACTGGCTCCTCTCGATGTGGAGAAGCAGCGGCTCTACTCCGAGTCCCTCCCGGATGACTGAGCTTCTCACCCTATCTCTAAGGGAGAGTCCAGACACCCTGCGGAGAAAACTCATTTCAGCCGCTTGTATCCGAGATCTCGTTCTTTCGGTCACAACCCAAAGCTCATGACCATAGATGAGGGTGGGAACGTAGATCGATCGGTAAATTGAGAGCTTTGCCTTTTGACTCAGCTCTCTCTTCACCACGACAGACCGGTACAGCGCCCGCTTCACTGCGGACGCTGCACCTATCCGCCTATCGATCTCACGCTCCAGTTTTCCCTCATTCGTGAACAAGACCCCGAGATACTTAAACTCCTCCACTTGGGGCAGGACCTCCTCCCCGACCCGGAGAGGGCATGCTACCCTTTTCCGGCTCAAGACCATGGCCTCGGATTTGGAGGAACTGATCCTCATCCCGGCCGCATCACACTCGGCTGCAAACCGCTCCAGTGAAAGCTGTAGATCAAGACCTGATGAAGCCAATAGGACCCTCTGCAAAAAAGAGAGAAGTGATTCTAAGGCCACCAAAACGTATCCCCTCAACACCTTGGCTGCGCCTAGAAATTCCGTTCATAAAAGTTATGTACAGAATCTGTGACAAAGGGCAACCTTGGCGAAGTCCAACTCTCACCGGAAACGAGCCTGACTTACTGCCGGCAATGTGGACCAAGCTCTGACACCGGTCGTACAGGGACATAACAGCCCGTATCAAAGGGCCTGGTACCCCATACTCCCGGAGTACCCCCACAGAACCCCCCGAGGGACGCGGTCGAATGCCTTTTCCAAGTCCACAAAGCACATGTAAACTGGTTGGGCAAACTCCCACGCGCCCTCCAGGACCCTGCTGAGGGTGTAGAGCTGGTCCAGTGTTCCACGACCAGGACAAAAACCACACTGCTCCTCCTGAATCCGAGGTTCGACTATCCGATGGACCCTCTTCTCCAGAACCCCTGAATAGACCTTACCAGGGAGGCTTAAGAGTGTGATCCCCCTATATTTGGAACACACCCTACGGTCCCCCTTTTTGAATAGGGGAACCACCACCCCAGTCTGCCAATCCAAGAGAACTGCCCCCGATGTCATTCATTCATTCATTCAACCTTTATTTAGTCAGGTAAATCTTTTGAACCTCATGGGCTCATTTACGAAAGCGACCTGCTAAAACTAAAGAACAATGAACAGCAATGGTAGAATTTCCTTAAACAATAAACAATCAAACAATAAACAATAGAAAACAAAAGAGAGAAATATATATATATATATATATATATATATACATATATATATATACATATATATATATATATATATATATATCATATATATATATATATACATATATATATACATCATACACATTCCTCCTTTTAACAAAGTATCAAAAAACTAGCAAAACATTAAGTCAAAACATTAAGTCATTAATGTCCACGCGATATTGCAGAGTCGCGTAAGCCAACACAACCCTACAACATCCAGAGCCCTAAGGAACTCCGGGCGAATCTCATCCACCCCTGGAGCCCTGCCACCGCGGAGCTTTTTAACCACCTTGGCGACCTCAGCACCAGAGATTGGAGAGCCCGACCCAAAGTCCCCAGGCTCCGCTTCCTCAGTGGAAGACGTGCCAGTAGGATTGAGGAGGTCTTCGAAGTATTCCGCCCACCGACTCACAACATCCCGAGTTGAGGTCAACAGCACGCCACCCCCACTATAAATGGTGTTGGTTGCGTACCGCTTTCCCCCCCTGAGACGCCGGATGGTGGACCAGAATCCTGTGGCGGCTGCTGGGTTTTTTTTTTTCATGGGGGGGACGCGCCATCTAGTGGTCAATAAAGCATATAACAAGTCTAAAAAAATCTAAGTCTGGTCCTCTGGACATTCAAAAAACAAAACAAAGCAAAAAATTGTAGAAATGTGGATCAAACTGGTTGATCCACTGTGAGAAGGTGCTATTTATAAGACTGAGCTGAATACAGCATCTCAGACTGAAGAAGTCTTGACTTGGGATTAAAAAAATGATGTACTCGTTCAACCTCTACTCATACAGCATCTCAGACTGAAGAAGTCTTGACTTCTTCAGTCTGAGATGCTGTATTCAGCTCAGTCTTATAACTAGCACCCTCTCACAATGGATCAACCTGTTTGATCCACATTTCTACAATTTTTTGCTTTGTTTTATTTTGTTTTTTGAATGTCCAGAGGACCAGACTTAGATTTTTAGATTTTTCTACCTGGATTATTGAGCTTGCATCAGGGCACATAACAGAAGCTGACCAAATGTCTTTACCATACCAGCTTTATTTATAGAGCACTTTAAACAACTACAGGATCAAAGTGCTGTACACACAACAAAACAATCATAGTCAGGTAATAAATAATGATTAAAAGTCACATAATAAAAGTTTAGCAATCATACAATCAGATAATACAAGCGACTAAAATGATTAAAAGTCAACATCTCAGATGGTGTTTTAATTTTACAATTAAAACAGATAAAAATAAAAGCGTAAAATGCATCTAGTGCCACTAAAACATAATAAAGTTAACACAACAACAATAAAATCTGCTCAAAATTTGTTCTCAGACTCTGCTTGGATCAAATGCCAAGGAATACAGATGAGTCTGTACCTGAGTGTACAGGTCTGAACCTGAGTGTACATGTCTGTACCTGAGTGTACATGTCTGTACCTGAGTGTACAGGTCTGTACCTGAGTGTACATATCTGTACCTGAGTGTACATGTCTGTAGTGTACCTGAGTGTACAGGTCTGTACCTGAGTGTACATGTCTGTACCTGAGTGTACATGTCTGTACCTGAGTGTACAGGTCTGTACCTGAGTGTACATATCTGTACCTGATGTACAGGTCTGTACCTGAGTGTACATGTCTGTAGTGTACCTGAGTGTACAGGTCTGTACCCGAGTGTACATATCTGTACCTGAGTGTAAATGTCTGTACCTGAGTGTATATGTCTGTACCTGAGTGTACCAAGTGTCCTTGGGTGTCCTGAAAGGCGCTTCTAAATAAAATGATTATTATATTATTATTATTACAGGTCTGTAACTGAGTGTACAGGTCTGTAACTGAGTACAGGTCTGTAACTGAGTACAGGTCTGTAACTGAGTGTACAGGTCTGTAGCTGAGTGTACAGGTCTGTAACTAAGTGTGCAGGTATGTAACTGAGTACTTACCGAGTAACTGGGTACTAGACGTTTTAACAGACAGACCACAGTCAGTGAGGATCCACAACTTATCTTCCTCCACCATCACCCTTAGCACTGGCTCTCCTCAAGGATGTGTGTTGAGCCCTCTCCTGTTCACTCTGCTCACATATGATTGTGCAGCCACCCATCCAGGCTGTCATATTGTAAAGTTTGCAGATGATACAGCGGTGGTGGGATGCATCACAAACAATGATGAGTCCAGCTACAGGCAGGAGGTGGAACACCTGGAGAGCTGGTGCAAAGAGAATAACCTTCACATCAATGTGAAGAAGACAAAGGAGATGATTGTGGACTTCAGAAGGAACAAACACACACCCCACTGAACATAAGAGGATCTGCGGTGGAAGTGGTCTCCAGCTACAAGTACTGGGTGTACACATGAATGATAACCTCAGCTGGAGCAACAACACCACCAGCCTGATCAAGAAAGGTCATCAGAGACTCTACTTCCTCAGACGGCTGAGACGAGCTGGTCTGAGTAGCCCAGTCCTCACCTCCTTCTACAGGTGTGCAGTGGAGAGCATCCTGTGCTCCAGCATCAACGTGTGGCATGGAGGCTGCACAGTTGCAGAGAGAAAAGCTTTACAGAGAGTGGTGAAGGCTGCACAGAGGTCTGTTGGAGTCAGTCTCCCCACCATCACAGACATTTACACCTCCAGATGCTGGAAAAGAGCCACCTGCATCATAAAAGACCCCACTCACCCAGCACACACACTCTTTGCCCCACTCCCTTTAGGACGGCGGTTAAGGAGCATCAAATGTGGAACCACTAGACTGAGGAACAGCTTCTCCCCTGAGGCTGTTAGGCTCATGAATAAATAAATAATAAGAATAATCACTGCAAAATATCACATCATGCTGATGCTGATCTGTTTTCTTGTTGCTGTGTTCATCTGTGACCATCTGCTCATACAGACTCATGTTCGTGCTGCTGTTTGTAATGATGTTTTTCTATTACATTAGGGCTTAGTGTATTTCTAGTTGATGTTTTTCTTAGTTATATCCTAGATGTTATTACTGTTTTTCTCTTACATTTTGTTGTTGGATGTAACTGGGACCCTGTGTACATAATCTCGTTTCATCACATGTACCACATGCGGTGCAAATGACAATAAAGACTCTCTGACTCTGACTGACTCTGACTCTCTGACTCTGACTCTAACTCTAACCTGTTGCCACATTTAGATTAACAGAAGGCTTTTTTCACAAACAGCAATAAAATTGCGAGGCATATCAGCCAGAAATGCAAATATACATTAGATAAAGGGCTTTCAAAACTTATCTGAGCATGCCTGCTTGAGTCACTGACACATGGCAAATTTTCCAGACAAAAAAACAACAACTTTTTTTAAAAAAAAATAAATAAACGCCGGAAACACGCGATCGGTAGGCAGAGCTCACGTTAGACGTCTTCAGGGCGGTGAAAACTGTGCCCAACTTTATCCCATTGTTTTGTAACGTGGGGGCATCAGTACGCATGCGCCAGTTATAATTAGAGTCAATGGATCAGATAAGAGCCCCCCAAACAGGAAATATGTCACCAATCAGAAAACGTTTTTTGAAACAAACAATATAACATCATTACTCAATAAAATTTAAATATTTCGAAATATATGCATATATGTTTTTAGTTGTGTAGGATAAATAGTTTATGAGTAATTTCATTTTTATAATTTTTTTAAGTCTTCAATTCAAAATGGTCCAGAAGTTCCAGAGGGGCAGCGCCCGAGCGCCCACTATTGGGCGGCCGCCCCTGCCAGAATCACCTCGAAGCCGTACGGAAGTCATTCTCCATGGCCTCTCCAAACTCCTCCCACGCCCGAGTTTTTGTCTCAGCAACCACCCGAGCCACATGCCGTTTGGACTGCCGGTACCTATCAGCTGCTTCCGGGGTCCCACAGGCCAAAAAGGCCCAATAGGACTCCTTCTTCAGCCTGACAGCATCCCTCACCGCCGGTGTCCACCACCGGGTTCGAGGGATGCCACCACGACAGGCACCAACAACCTTGCGGCCACAGCTCCGATAAGCTGCCTCGACAATAGAGGCGCAGAACATGGCTCACTCGGACTCAATGTCCCCCGACTCCCTCGGGGGACAACAACAAAAAAGGCCTAAAAAATAGATGACAAAGACTGTATATAATATATGAAAAATAAACTCTGTGTCTAAATATTTCATGAAATTATGGATGAAAACTGTTTTCAACATTTAAACAGACTGTGTACATATAGTACAGAACAACATAAAGATGTGATATTAATTAAAAAAGAAGATTAAAACTGAACTCATATTGTAATTAGATACATTAATAGATTAATTTCTGTTCTTCGTATGTTATGTGGTCAATTATTGCATGTTTTAGAAAGAAGGCCAGAATGTTTTTATCACCTGTCTATAGAAAGATGGTGGATAACTACTGTATACTTATACATAAATATATGATTATAACATTACAGCGGTGAGGGGAGAGGTGGCACAGAGGTTAGAGAAAGTGAGCCTGTGAGTGGAAGGTTGCCGGTTCGACCCAACAGACTGACATCAAAATGTGGGTGGAAAAGGTGAAGCACCCACACCTTCCTCCACCTTCATTTGCCCCAATCTTGGGTCCAGAGCAAGACCATCAAACTTCACAATTTGCTCTCCTGGGCACCCTAAATGGCAGCTCTCTGCCCCACACAGGGGGCTGTGGTAGCTCGGTGGGCTGTGGTTGTCAGGAAGAGCATCTGGAGTAAAAACAATCGCCAAGTCTTCGTGTGAGTTGGTTCACTGTGGCGACCCCTGAAGAAGGGAGCAGCCAAAAGAAGAAACATAATGTTACAGCAGCACGATAGCTCAGTTGGTGAAGCTGTTGCCTCAGCAGGAAGGTTGCCACATCAAATCCTAGCTGGAGGCCCTTCTGGGTGGAGTTTGCATGTTCTCTACGTGCATGTGTGGGTTTTCGCCCGTTTTCTCCCACAGACCAAAAACATGCATGTTAGGCTGATTGGTAACTCTAAATTGTCTCTAGGTGTGAGTGAGAGAGTGAATGGTTGTTTGTCTCATTTGTCTCTGTGTCTCTGTGATGGACTGAGAACAGTCCAGTGTGCACCCCACCCCTTGCACAGTCATGGCTGAATATGGGCACCAGTGACCCCATGTGAACTGGAAAAGAGACAAATGAAAATATAATAAATGGATTATGTTATCAAAATATATCATGAACCTTTGAGCAGACTTTAATTAAACTTGGAAAGAATAACTAACAGATGAAAATCAAAATGGCTGCCACAGACAAATGACCTGACAATCACAAAATCACTTGAACTACATTAATTTATTGTAATAGAATCTGAGAGCAATCCCCAACACATCGAGGATTTACACATTGCGCAAAGCCTTTGTTCTAAATGTTTCCATTATTTATTTAATAAAATCTATTTTTTTATTGTAAACCACTGGATGAGTTTAAATGACAATTTATTAATAAATAAATACAGCCCGGTACATAACAGTTATTGCTACTGAAAGTAATGTTTGGTTACACATCTAGAGCTGATAAACTTCAGGCTTCAACCCAATTCAAGCTGGCTGTTATGGCTAAACAACCTAAGTCAATGGCTATAACTCGGACATGTAATAATATTGAGTTAAAAGTTGATAGTAGCTCAGAGACCTTCTCAGCATACAATTTGAGTGGCTCTATCCCCTTTCAGCATAGGGTGATCACAGTTTAAACCTCTGACATGAAAGGTGGAAGGTGAGATGCATTACTTTACATCCTTCAAATGTAATGTACTGTATTCTTATCATCCTAACTATCTATGCCAAAAGTACTGCAACTCGAGTTTCCAAACTTTTTGTGTTTACATCCTGAGCTGCACCTTCTACACTGCTTATACTCCCCAGTCATCGATTTAAAATAAAATAAAAAACTCTTTTATGACTCGCAGAAGTTCCTGCTTGTGCTTCTACAGCTCACCCGCTCCACCACCAAAGCCTTCGTCTGTTCCACCTCTGCTCTCGAAGTCTTTTACTTTTCCATCACTCCATCTCGTTCCCCACTTCCCCTCCCTGTATGAAGCTGTTCCAGTGTGTGATCAAAGGCACAGTGTGCTGGAGTTCTTTCCTCCCTCTGTCAGAAGCTCTGAGACAAGCGAAACAAAGGCCCGACAGTAGTCTGCCACAAATAACCTCTTCAACGCACAACCTTTGCTCACAGACATGCACAAACACATGCATACCAACTCAGCCTATGGCAGTGGTAGGAGAAGTGAGCGTGACAGATATGTGTGAGGACGATGAGTGTATCCTGCCACTTGTTGGCTCTCTATAGTGATTCCAGGCATAAAAGGATGCGCCTTCTAATTATCTCCTATTCACAACAAACTGACACGACACTTGGAGAATGACTTGAGTGAGAGGGGAGTTGACTGCCTGCTTTGTGGTGCAGAACGAGAGTTTGAAAATGTGGTACAGCTGAAATGACACATGCACAAAGAAAATCATGCTCCTTCTTTCCAAAAGAAATGAAATCAGACAGAAATAAAATAGAAAAAACTATTTTTAAAAGGCCATTGGTTTTTACCTACCTGTTCTCTATTTTACATGGTCCTTCACAACTACTGATCTGCTTTGCTTTTCTAGCATGGATTTAGCTTGGTTGTAGATAGGATAGTATCTCCCTCACTTTGTCTGCACCTTGGCAGGAGCCCCCACATTTATGATTTAATCTAGAATACATTTGTGAAATGAGGGTGGTCGGATTTGGCCCAGTTTTTACATAATAATAATTATTAATCAGTATTAATTTTAGATCTAGATATTTGGGACTGTACAGTATCCTTAAAGGTTTTCTGTCAAAACTAGAACACCCATGCAGGTGTCAGTATGCAGGTCTAGCACCATACGATTTATGGAAACCCAATGAAGTCAAAGTCAAAGTCAAAGTCAACTTTATTGTCAGATCTGCAATATGTACTGTACAGGACATACACAGGACCGAAATTGCGTTTCTCTCAGTCCCTTGGTGCAACAGTAAACATCTAAACATTGAAACACTGAAACATATAATAATAGACATAAGCATAAAGATGGGTTCAGAACAAGTTAGACACCCGTGACAATTTTGTGACGATGTTAAAAGAAAATTTGTCTCACTAATTCTTTAAACATGCTAAAAATTCTACAAAAACAAGAATACAGGACACTGCAATTTATGTGAGGAAATTAATTACATCCTGTAGCCTATATGTTTTGAGATTCCCTCACAAATGTTGTTTGTTAACTAGTTACCAACAGTTGCAGCCCAGGGAAAATTTCAATTCAATTCAGTTTATTTATATAGCACCAAATCACAACAAATTTGTCTCAGGGCATTTTACAGAAACATTCACATACATAGAAAAGCCAACTGGTAAAGTTTTCTATCTAATGAGGCCAGCAAAAACTGACTTTAGGGGTCTAATGGAAGCTTATATCTTGGCTTCAAGTCCCATTATTTTCCAAAACAGGGGAAAATAATGACGTTTTTTTGGTTTGTTTGTTTGTTTGTTTACCAAAGTATTCATTTTCATAGACATGTTACTCACTCTGTCTTCATATTGTTATTAAATTTGTACGTTTCATTATGCTCATACAAAGTGTGTCAACATGTCAGTATTTAAAAGTGATTTCTTCATGTACCATCATGATCCATGAATCCATTCATTTTGTCAGCTCCAATCTATCCTCAAATGACAGATCTCATCTCTTAAGTCTCCCACTGACTCTGGCCTTCTGTGAGCCGTGCGGATACTACGTGCACTGTCCGCAGAGGGCTGAGACTTCAGACTTGAGCGCAGAGGTCACGCTAGACTTTTTCGTTGTCGGTCGTTTTGACAGACGGGGTTAAAAATATCCGGTCAAAATTAATTTTAATCAGTAATTTTTTTAAATAATTACCATACTGTATTTTTTTCTTTCATTTCAATTAATTATAGTTCCAAACAAGCTGAACAGAGAATCTACATCTGCAATAACAAAAAAATAAAATGAAATAACGATGCATAAACAATTCAATTAAACAATAGCATCTAATGAACAGTTAACATACTGCGGTCACAACGCACAATCTTACTTGTTTGTCCATCGTCCTCCACAGCATCACTCCCTCTTTTTTCACCTCTTTTTTCAACATGATCACAGTTATTGGGCTTTTTGAAGAAACTTCGTACGCTAACCTGCCTTGACATTTTTTTCAAATGTACGTGTAGTCAACAACGTCATGTATTTTCTTATTTTTCTTCTCCCTTTGGTTTATTGGGGGCAGTGATGTCTACTCTGACCACTTTTTTCAGTAACGAGTAATCTAACGCGTTGCTTTTCAAAATCCAGTAATCAGATTAAAGTTACTTATCAAAATTACTGTGCGTTACTTTTTTGTGTGTCATATTCTGTAGTACTGTAATTTGATTTTATTTCCTCAATGCGTCTCGGGTCGGGTAGTGATAAAAAAAAAAGACTCGATGAGGGACGGTCACCTGTTGTGGCTGTGAAACCTGACACCACCAGGCTGACAGAATGTAAACACGGAGGTGCTCACGGATGGAGGGAGGAGGAAGTGTTGTCTAGCTTCAAAAACACAGTAAAAACTATTATTTGTTTGGTGAAAATTATAGCAAAAATGTGTCTGAGCTTAACCATTCTAAATTCACGAAATGGTCAATGATCAGCTGGATTAAAGAAAGTAGTTCGCTATGTGCATGCGCGCGGGTGGGACAAGGCTGGCTGCACAGAACAACGGCTTCATTTCTTTAAAATGTAGAAAAATAAGCGCTTAAAAAATATTTCTTAGCTGACTTTATAGCACAAGTGTTCCTGAGCTGAAACGTTCACGTAACGGTCAAATCTGCTGGATTTAAACTGTTTTGCTTTGACGTCTTCCAAACGGTCGCGAAAATAAATGATAAATAAATGAATTTTAGTTCAAACATCTCCTACAGCTAAACAGTTGTAAATATCCATCCAGTGATTACCTTCTGTAAGTTTCATCAAAATCTGTTGTGTGGTTCTTGGGATATTTTGCTAACAAACACTAGTTCAGACCTACCTCCAGAGTTCAGGAGGCCGTGCTACGACAGAAGCCGTTTTCGCATTGCACGGCCCTCAACGGCCCGCCCCGCCTTCTAACCTGGGTTCGTCATGTTTGCATTTTCCTTTTCCGCCCGGGATCTGCCCTCGTTTTGGAACCAGCCAAGAGGTGGTTCTGATCGGGCCGGCCGGGCGCCCGGGCCCAGTTTGAGGTCATGTACTGCTCACATTTGATTCATTGTTTGCAGCAGGGGCGGGACTCGTTCTAACAACAACCTCAGTGAGCTGAATTTCATTAAAATTTAACTACAGAAACCCCTAAAAAAATTGTTAGCTGAATTAGTTTTTCTGAGTTTAATTTTTGTTAATAACTGATTACAAATCAGCTTATGTTAGAACGTAAATAACACGAAGCGCGCACCCATACAGAGCATTTCCGCCTTTCAGCGCGAGCTGAATTTCATTAAAATATAACTAATATTCTCTAACTCTTGCCCGTAGCCAGGATTTTAAAATATAACTAATATTCTGTAACTCCTGCGCGTAGCCTGGATGTTACGTGGGGCGAATCCTTTATAGTAAAAGTGGACTCCTAAAATAACCAATACGACTCTGTGGCCGAGTGGTTACAGTGTCCGCTTTCTACTCTAAATTTTATCTTGACTCAGGAAGCGGGTTCGCGTCCCACCTGATTGAACTTATTTTACGTTTGTCTTTTATTGGAGAAAATAATGGGCTGGGACAGCAGTCTACTGCTAAAGGAGCTCCTTTGATTCATGATTGTACCATGCAAAGGATGGTCAGCATTGTCCATGATGGATAATAGCTTACTGAGCCCTTTTCTCTGCCAGAATAGAACCATATTTTTTAGGAACCCCATGAAGCTTAAC
>JBBPBX010000241.1:55662-108445 GCA_038048925.1 Garcialebias charrua
TTACCGTTTTCTGCTCCGTGTCAGACTTCTTGAATCCAAAATGTACCCAAATAACAGACGTTCCCTAGCCTGGCCCTCGCCTTCCTGCACAGCTCCGCTCAATTCTCATTTCCCTTCACTTCCTAGTCTGAAGCGAAGTGAAGGACAGGGTGTGGTTTTAACCAGGCTAGACGTTCCCCCTCTTTTTGGTAAAAGTTCTTCTTCTTGGGCTGCCTGTGCAGCTGTTTCTCCTTGTTGTGACACCGGCTTCATGCCCCTGCGTCTCCATTGCTCTCGAGTTTAACAACGTAAAGCATGTGTCGCAAACCCGCGCGTGCGTCAAACATAAAGCAGCGCCGTCATGTCGCAAAACCACAATATGAAACTTCTTTGCGAAAGTTTTATTTTTTTATTCTTATTTATCACATATATAAACTGAGTTTAAAGGGGACCAAAGATGCAAAATTCACTTTTTAATGTTTTTTTTTACTCAACTTTGGTTATATACTTCTATAAAAAACTGTCCTAGTGCCAAAAAATGATATAAATGTCTCGTTTTCAAATCCTGGCGCTTGTGATGTCACAAGCGCCAGGACAACCCAGCCCAACCTGAGTCCAGCCCCTCACCTAGCAACCCCTGGTGATGCTCCACCCACTTCAGTATAAAAGACGTCACGGTTGTTTTTCCTGAGTTCATCTCAGTTCGATGTTTCGTTGTTGTTAAAATGCAGTACTGCTAATAACTAATTATCAGTAAAAACGAAAAAACTTATTTACGGGCTCTTGAATCAACCGGACGACTGCTCACGGAACATATCAGAGTCAGAGTCAGAGAGAATTTATTGTCATTTGCACCGCATGTAGTACATGTGTTGAAAACGAGATTATGTACACAGGGTCCCAGTTACATCCAACAACAAATGCAAGAGAAAAACAATAATAACATCTAGGATTAACTAAGAGAGACATCAGCTAGTAATACACTAAGCCCTAATGTAGTAGAAAAACATCATTATAAACAGCAGCACGAACATGAGCAGATGGTCACAGATGAACGCAGCAACAAGAAACAGATCAGTATCAGTATGATGTGACATTTTGCAGTGTTTATTCTTATTATTTATTTATTCATGAGTCTGACAGCCTCAGGGTAGAAGCTGTTTCTCAGTCTAGTGGTTCTACATTTGATGCTCCTCAACCTCCGTCCCGAGGGGAGTGGTGCAAAGAGTGAGTGTGCTGGGTGAGTGAGGTCTTTCATGATGCAGGTGGCTCTTTTTCTGCATCTGGAGGTGTAAATGTCTGTGATGGTGGGGAGACTGACTCCCACAGACTTCTGTGCAGCCTTCACCACTCTCTGCAGAGCTTTTCTCTCTGCAACTGTGCAGCCTCCATGCCACACGTTGATGCTGGAGCACAGGACGCTCTCCACTGCACACCTGTAGAACGAGGTGAGGACTGGGCTTCTCAGACCGGCTCGTCTCAGCCGTCTGAGGAAGTAGAGTCTCTGATGACCTTTCTTGATCAGGCTGGTGGTGTTGTTGCTCCAGCTGAGGTTATCATTCATGTGTACACCCAGGTATTTGTAGCTGGAGACCACCTCCACCGCAGATCCACCTATATACAGTGGGGTGTGGGTGTGTTTGTTCCTTCTGAAGTCCACAATCATCTCCTTCGTCTTCTTCACATTCATGTGAAGGTTGTTCTCTTTGCACCAGCTCTCCAGATGTTCCACCTCCTGTCTGTAGCTGGATTCATCATTATCTGTGATGCATCCCACCACAGCTGTATCATCTGCAAACTTAACAATATGACAGCCTGGATGTGTGGCTGTACAATCATATGTGAGCAGAGTGAACAGAAGAGGGCTCAGCACACATCCCTGAGGAGAGCCAGTGCTGAGGGTGATGGTGGAGGAGGAGAAGTTGTGGATCTTCACGGACTGTGGTCTGTCTGTTAAGAAGTCTAAGACCCAGTTACAAATAGAGGGGCTTAGTCCAAGTGTGGATAGTTTGTCTATCAGAGTTTGGGGGATCATGGTGTTGAAGGCAGATGTGAAGTCCACAAAGAGCAGACGCACGTATGAGTCCTTCTGATCCAGGTGGGTGAGAGCAGTGTGGACCACGGAGGAGATGGCGTCCTCTGTTGATCGGTTCTCACGGTATGCATATTGATGAGGGTCCTCGTTGATGTTGACGGCTGTCTTGATGTGGGACATGACCAGTTTCTCAAAACATTTAGCGACTATCGGGGTGAGAGCCACCGGTCTGTAGTCATTCAGACCAGTCACTGTGGAGCTTTTTGGGACTGGGATGATGGTGGCGGTCTTCAGGCAGGTGGGAACTGACTCCAGTGCAAGTGAGGTGGTGAAGATGTCAGCCAGCACCTCACAGAGCTGGTCCGCACATTCCTTCAGAACTTTCCCTGGGATGTTGTCTGGACCCGTAGCTTTATGAGGGTTGATCCTTCTGAGACTGCCTCTCACTTCTGCTGCGGTCACTTTGAGGTGCTCCTCGTCTGGTGATGAGGTGAGTCTGGTGCTAGTTGGTCTGTTTGGATCATCAAAACGTGCATAAAACTTATTGAGGGCATCAGGCAGGGATGGGTCCCTGGGGCATTGTTTGCTTTTGCCCTTGTAGTCTGTTAAGCATTTGATGCCCTGCCACATGCTCCGTGGATCATGTGAGGTGAACTGTCCCTCGATCCTCTGTGCATACGCGGCTTTGGCCTTCTTTATGCCATCATCCAGTTCTCTCCTGCACTTTCTCAACTCCTCAGTATCTTTAGACTTGAATGCAGTGTCCCTGGCTGCCAGCAGGGTGCGGACATCCTTATTTAGCCAGGGTTTTTGATTGGGGTAAAATTTAACACACTTTCTTATGGATACATTTTCAGCACATGTACTGATGTAACCCAGGACAGAGGAAGCATAAAGCTCCAGGTCAATTGAATTTCCATTCGTAGCTGCCTCTTTGAAGATCCGGTCCGCGCCGGATGTGGTCCGTCAAAAAAAGCGGTCCCCGCTAGAGAGAGCGTGTATAGCAGTTAGCAGCCAGTGTGTTACTCTGCAGCCTTATTGCTTGTTTTCGAAGAGTCAGACGAAGAGTTTTTAACATGGAGGGTGAACTTATGGATGTTTCTCAGCGGCCTACGCGACGCGTCAGCGCCTCATTTGCCCTGCCCAAAATGGCGTCTGCCTCTGGGTCTGACTCAGGGTCCCCTTTGGAGGGCGGAGTTAATGTAAACAGATTTTTGAAGGGCGTGGCCTTATCATAAACAGCCTGTTCAGAACGGAAGTCAGAAAAGGCACAACTAGAAAGGGGATATTTTATTATCTAAGAATTATTTTGTGCATTAAATTGAATGAACATGGTCTGGATAGCCCACAGACATACCATAAAAATTTATAAAACCAATATTTGGTCTCCTTTAAGCAAAGTGACAACACCAATACTGTACATTTCATCGTAACCTACTTTATTTATTTGCATGAATAATTAATAAAATTATTTTATAAACGATAGAGACGATAGAAGGCAAGTAGCATGATAGACCCGTTTCTATCGTCCCCACGATATATATCGTCATATCGCCCAGCACTACTTCAGACTGTACCTAAACTGGTTTTCAACTCTTCAGACTGTACATGTATATAAACTGGTTTTCAACTCTTCAGACTGTACCTAAACTGGTTTTCAACTCTTCAGACTGTATATAAACTGGTTTTCAACTCTTCAGACTGTATCTAAACTGGTTTTCAACTCTTCAGACTGTATCTAAACTGGTTTTCAACTCTTCAGACTGTATCTAAACTGGTTTTCAACCCCTCAGACTGTATCTAAACTGGTTTTCAACTCTTCAGGCTGTATATAATCTGGTTTTCAACCCCTCAGACTGTATCTAAACTGGTTTTCAACTCTTCAGACTGTATCTAAACTGGTTTTCAACTCTTCAGACTGTATATAAACTGGTTTTCAACTCCTCAGACTGTATCTAAACTGGTTTTCAACCCCCCCAGACTGTATATAAACTGGTTTTCAACAGACTGTATCTAAACTGGTTTTCAACTCTTCAGACTGTATCTAAACTGGTTTTCAACTCTTCAGACTGTATCTAAACTGGTTTTCAACTCTTCAGACTGTATATAAACTGGTTTTCAACTTTTCAGACTGTATATAAACTGGTTTTTAACTCTTCAGACTGTATATAAACTGGTTTTCAACTTTTCAGACTGTATATAAACTGGTTTTTAACTCTTCAGACTGTATATAAACTGGTTTTCAACTCTTCAGACTGTATATAAACTGGTTTTCAACTCTTCAGACTGTATCTAAACAGTTTAAATACAGTCTGAAGAGTTGAAAACCAGTTTATATACAGTCTGAAGAGTTGAAAACCAGTTTAGAAACAGTCTGAGGAGTTGAAAACCAGTTTAGAAACAGTCTGAGGAGTTGAAAACCAGTTTAGATACAGTCTTAACTGGTTTTCAACCCCTCAGACTGTATCTAAACTGGTTTTCAACTCCTCAGACTGTTTCTAAACTGGTTTTCAACTTTTCAGACTGTATATAAACTGGTTTTCAACTTTTCAGACTGTATATAAACTGGTTTGTAACTCTTCAGACTTGATATAAACTGGTTTTCAACTCTTCAGACTGTATATAATCTGGTTTTCAACTCTTCAGACTGTATATAATCTGTTTTTCAACTCATGAGATGGTATCTAAACTGGTTTAGACTTTAAACACTTCGGACTGGACCTGAACTGGTTTAAACTATTCACACAGTGTCTGAACTGGTTTAAATTATTTACACAGTGTCTGAACTGGTTTAAACTCTTCACAAAGTGTCTGAACTAATTTAAACTCTTCACAAAGTGTCTGAACTGGTTTAAACTCTTCACACAGTGTCTGAACTGGTTTAAACTCTTCACACAGTGTCTGAACTGGTTTAAACTCTTCTCAGTGTCTGAACTGGTTTAAACTCTTCTCAGTGTCTGAACTGGTAAACTCTTCTCACAGTGTCTGAACTGGTTTAAACTCTTCGAACTGGACCTGAACTAGTTTAAACTATTCACACAGTGTCTGAACTGGCTTAAATTATTTACACAGTATCTGAACTGGTTTAAACTCTTGACACAGTGTCTGAACTGGTTTAAATTCTTCGAACTGGACCTGAACTAGTTTAAGCTGTCCTGATGTGGTGACTCATGGAGCATTTCTCTTGTTGCTCAATTACAACGATCCGAACAGTGAACGTCACTTTCTCAGAGTCCAGACTCTCCTCCAGAACCAGAACCCAGCTGGTCAGCTGATCAGAACCGAGCTGGTAGAAGAAACATTAACATTTTGCTTTGTTCTGTGTAAAAATCACAGGCAGACAGCGGCCTCCCGCTGATCGGAGTGGAAACTGCTGTTAGCTCGGGAAGGAGGACATTTTAACTTTTTTTGTTCTAGAACAATCCAGACATCCTGTGAATCCGCTTTAACTAACATCCAAAGTAACTTTTTACTGAAAAGCTTAGATTTAACGCGTCTTTTGGCCGTAACAATGTTTTCCGGAGCCTCGTATCGACAGGTTAGCTTCACGCTAGCTGCTTCACCTGAACATGGGACACCACCAGGCTCTTGTTCCCCTCTCCGTGGTATTTCCAGTCGTTTTCATCCATTTTGTCCAGTTCCATCACACACGACAAGAGAAAAGTCTCCGTCAGACACCGGAAGAAGACACACGACGGAGCCGGGGCAGGAAAGTGGACTGAACCGCTCAGAAGATCCTGCTCTGCGGCTGCTAGCCGTAACTCACCACAACAGCGACCCGGTGTCGTGCGCAACTCAGTAACCCTCAGATCCGTCTCTTAGCTCCGCCCCTTCAAACTCCTTGCCGTAGGAGGCGTGAAAAAAAATGAAAATATTAATCTAGTTTGGAAAAAAATAAATACTGCTTAGTATAAATTATATTAGAGGCATTTTATATGGGAGTACAGGGTCCAGGACACATTTAGGCTCAAGGCGACTTGTCTCTGACGTAATTAACCGCAACGAGCGACTCCTCCAGACAGGGTGCTTCTTCCGACACAACACCAGCTCTACGTAAGAGACTGACAGCAGGAGGAGAGCGCCCTCTGCAGGTGAGGATGTCCTTTTTCTGCTGCACAAAAGAACAATGAAGTTCTTTCAGTTAATTCTAATCCAAGTGGTGCTTTTTACTCTCTTCCTCTGACTGTTTGAGTAGGTTTTGTCTGGCGTTAGTTTTTGATACCATCTCTCTTAGTACCCTGATGCATGCTGAATAATCCTGGTAGAAATTTTAAAAAAAGCTAAGTCTGGTTCTCTGGACATTCAAAAAACAAAGCAAAACAAGATGTTCACATCATTGATAGAGAGGAACGATGGTTTGAGAGAGGAGTGAAGGAGGCCATCTTTGTGAAAAGAAACCGTCCATCATTAAAGAGAGGTGGAGGCCTCCGGGTTCAACTGTCCCCCTCTTACAATGTTGTTTGCTAGTATCACTCAGCCCTCTGTGAATAATAATAATAAACTTTATTTGTACCTTCCTACAATGCCTTGTATTGACCAAGGTGCTTAACAGGATAAAAAGATGAATAAACTGGAACAATAAATCAGTGAGAATAGAATAAAAAACAACAGTAATAAAAGAAGGCAAAATGTTTCTACAATTTTTTTGCTTTGTTTTTTTTTAATGTTTTTGAATGTCCAGAGGACTAGACTTAGCTTTTTTAGATTGCCCACTAGAATCTTATGTAACTTCATTTTTTAAATTATTGACAGAACAAAATAAGCTTTTTTTCAATTACTCATCGTTTGTATCCTAACAAAGCCTCTCCACAGAGGTATAAAAACCAGTTTATGTAAAATACTCCCTCTGTAGCATTGAGATCTCTTCTTTTGCACTGTTTCATTTGCTCTGGTTTCTCATTATTCTAGAACAAATCATGGTAAATGGTAAATGGAGCTTATTTATATAGCACTTTCCAGCCCCCTATGAGGGGCCCCAAAGCGCTTTACAATACCAACCATCCACCCATTCATACACACATTCATACACTGGTAGCGGCAGACTGCCTTGCAAGGCGGCGCCATCCAGACCTACCGGGAGCAACTTGGGGTTGATCATAGTTTGGTTCAGTTACATACACATGCATACACAACTACTCAAGCAAACAAACTAACTTAATTATTTGCTTACAATATTAAGAAACGTTTCTCTTTAAAACCAACAAAGTCCATGTTCAATAATCCAGGTACAGTATACAATCCAACAATTTTCAGTCAGGTCATCTAGACTTTTTTTTTTTTTTTGTGCTGAAATGTTTCACCTGAAAAGAAACTTGTCTGGATGATCTGATTTAACCTGTTCTGTAAACGTATTCATTGAATACCATCATATTCACATTTTTAGCACCCTCATGGTTGTTTGCTAATCACAGAGGGCTGAGTGATACTAGCAATAACAGCATTGTACATTGCACATCACATACATCATAGGTAGATTTTTTAGTTTTAGCAGGTCACTTTCGTAAATGAGCCCATGAGGTTCAAAAGATTTACCTGACTAAATAAAGGTTGAATGAATGAATTGTTTAATTAATTAACATAATTTGTAGACTAAACTCAAATGTTTAAATTTTCCTTCCCAGGCCTCCCTTCCCGTTCAAAAAAACCAAACTGTATTTTAAAAATACTCTATCCCCCAAAACAAGAAAAACGCAGCAAAAATCTTAAATTTATTCATTTGATTTAATATTTTGTTACTCAGTACTGTATTTCTGTTACAACCTTTTGACATTTTGATGTTGTATTTTATTTTATTTTTTCACAGTTTAAATAAATAAATACCCTGATGCATGCTCAATACTCCAGGTAGAAAAATCTAAAAAAGCTAAGTCTGGTCCTCTGGACATTCAAAAAAAAAAAAAAAAAAGCAACAAAAAAAATTGTAGAAACGTTTCGTCTTTCGTCCGAAAGACTTCCTCAGTCTGAGATGCTGTATTCAGCTCAGTCTTATAAATAGCACCCTCTCACAGTGTTACACAACCAGTTTGCTGATGACAGCCGAAACCAGCTGCTCACATGATCAAGGACCATCAGCCTAACGATGGATCGTTAGCGCCCTGATGGTTGTTTGCTATTCACAGAGGGCTGAGTGATACTAGCAATAACAGCATTATTATTGCTGTTATTGTTATTAAACAGCCACTGGCCAAAAGGATGGCCCAGCACAGAAGATCAACATCATCAGGTCAGGACTCTGCGGCCTACACTCATCTCCAGGTCAGAGGTCACTCTTTCAGGGATGAAGATGTTCACATCCTTGATAGAGAGGAACGATGGTTTGAGAGAGGAGTAAAGGAGGCCATCTTTGTGAAAAGAAACCGTCCATCATTAAACAGAGGTGGAGGCCTCCGGGTTCAACTGTCCCCCTCTTACAATGCTGTTATTGCTAGTATCACTCAGCCCTCTGTGAATAGCAAACAACCATCAGGGTGCTAACGATCCATCGTTAGGCTGATGGTCCTCCTTGATCATGTGAGCAGCTGGTTTCGGCTGTCATCAGCCAACTGGTTGATCCACTGTGAGAGGGTGCTATTTATAAGACTGAGCTGAATACAGCACCTCAGACTGAGGAAGTCTTTCGGACGAAAGACGAAACGTTTCTACAATTTTTTTTGCTTTGTTTTGTTTTTTTGAATGTCCAGAGGACCAGACTTAGCTATCTAAATAAAGTTAGATGAGGAAAAACATCAATTTAGGCTTTTTGCAAATACAATTTTAAAAATTATTAAAGTCTTTTGAATTATATTTTAAGTTCGTGGCGCTATATTTTATCCATGTTTATATTTTATCCAAATCTGGCCTTGAACTAAGAAATCCTTCATTTTCCCGGGTTCATGAACGCACCACCATTACGTTTGACCCGGATGTAGATTTCAGTTAGACAACAAAGCTACTACTAGCTGTTAGCTGCTCGTTCTGCGGAGCTGAAAAGTACATTTTATTCGCTGAGTCTTTGTTCGACTTTAAAAGGCTGAAATGGTGAGATAAAAGACGTTTTGTATTTTTAAATTAACTTGTTCGTGTTTTCATGGTGACTCAAAATGTTTTGAGATTTTATCGGTGGGTTTTAATTTGATGCTAGCTGGATAAAGCTGCTCGGGCGTTGTCAGGCAGCTGAAGGGAGGTTAAAAAGTTTTCTCTGCAGGGTTCAGCCTTCATGTTGATCAAGTTTTAATTAGATGAGTTTAATAACTAGCTCTCCTTGTTTCAGGCTGAAGTGGAAGAAACGCTGAAGAGGATTCAGAGCCAGAAAGGCGTTCAGGGAATCATCATAGTCAACTCTGATGGTAAAAAACGACTTGCCTGAAATAAGCTCAGTTGGTGCTCATGTGGGTTCATAATGATCATTTGGTTCTACCTGGTTTAAAAAATATGTCAACACACAACATTTAAATAAATAAATAATGACACATGACTAATTATTTATTTAAGGAATCTGGACCAAACTGTAGACCCATTCTGTTATATGGGACTGACAGTTTAGCCTAGTTTACATGTTTGTTATGTTGGTTTGTGTTGGGCCATTCAGCAGAGCAGCATGAGTGAGGAGGTGTTTGTCATGAAGACCTGGGGGGTTCACTGACACTCTGGTGGTGTGGGTCACGAGGACCCACCCCAAAGAGACGAGCATTGGGCTGCTGTGTGAGCGCCCGGTGGCAGGAGGCTCATTAGCTGAGTACGGTATTTCTCTGTAGGGTGATGGACTCTGAATGACCTTTGACCCTTCCCAGATTGATTACTGATGACGTGGAGTCAGAATCCAGCACAACACAGGCTCTTTTATGCAGTTATTTAGAATCTCAAATCTTTTCAACTCAAATTTCTTTGATGGTTGAAGTAAAAATGAACTTCAGCAGTTACATAAAAGTGACGTTAAAAAGCAACAAACATTCAGTAACGTCTGAAATCTGATTCTCCTTGGATTATTTGGGTGTTTTAATCCATGTTGTCCTCAGGGATCCCCATCAGGACGACCCTGGACGACTCGAGCACGGTGCAGTACGTCGCTCTCATCCACCCGCTGGTGATGAAGGCCCGGAGCACGGTCCGAGACATTGACCCGCAGAACGACCTCACCTTCCTGCGAGTCCGCTCCAAGAAGAACGAGATCCTGATCGCTCCAGGTGAGAGGCTTCAAAACAGGAAAACGACACAGCAGAGTTGGATTTTAGCTTTTAGATTGTAATGAAGATATTTAGATTCTACGATGGTTAGAAAAATAACACCAGAGGCTGAACTGGAAGGTTTTCTCATCGATCTGTGCAGAAGCTGCAGGTTGGGTTGATCAAACTAAGATTTCCAGTGATTTTAGCTGAGAATGGGACAGATCAGCTGAAGGTTGCTGCATCTCTTTCAGGTTCTGTTCAGCAGCCGGAGAGTTTATCAGACCTGCAGCTTCTGTCTCAGATAATGTACGTCCAGTTTTCAGCCAGCAGCTCTTAGTCGCCTTGTTGGAGCTAAATTTATATGTTTTTAATCAAACTGAAGCTGATCAAACAGATCATAACTGGTGTTTATTTATTTATTCAAGACTTGATTCAAACTGGGCCCGATCCAGCTCAGGAGGTTGACTTGTTTCTGTTTTCTCCACAGATAAGGATTATTTCATGATCGTCATTCAGAACCCTTCGGTCTGAAGCGGCTGCTCATCGGATCATCTTTTTAAATGACCAAACGGGCTTTTTTGTTTTTGTTTGTTGAGCTTGTTGAAGCTTCTGAACCTTTTCCAGAACCAGAAGACAAAAGATCTGAGGGTGGAAGAAACCGGACCCGTGTCTGGTTCTGTTCATGTTTGGGGTTCTCCTCTGCAGAAGTAGGAAACATGAAGCAGTTCATGATTTATTTATTATTTTATCATAAAACATGTTGAAGTATTGACGAGATGAGCTTTCTGCTGTTTGTTTGTTACTCGTGAAATAAAACAACTAAGTTTGTTTTGTTGGTTCAGTCGGATCTTTATGGGCACATTTAAATGTAATGCTGTACAAAAATTTAAGTAAAAAGTAAAAACGACTTTTAGAGACAATAAATGTGAACTTCATCTTTTTCTGAGAATAATCCTGAATAGTAAAAATAAAATCCTAACATTAAAAATCCAGCTTTCTCATCTCCCATTAATAACTTGATCCATTTATACAAATCAAGTTAAATTTTACTAAAATGTCTGGTCTGATTTAGTAAAATAAAACAGCTGGTGAAATGTGGAATATACTGTACAGTACTGTGCTTATTGTTTCACTTTTTAGTAAAACTTAAATACTCTTTGTACATGAAGATCCTGCATAAAAACTATAAATGACTGTACTTTTATAGCAACTTTTTATCCAGACACTCAAAGCTCTTTACAACACTGACCCATTCATACACGCATACACATACTAGATCTATACAAAGCTAATTAAACAAATCATTCTAAAGAGACTAATTAGAGCTTTATCACATTCAGACACTGATGGGACACATCAGAGGCAATGAGGGGTTCAGTGTCTTGCTCAAGGACACTTCAGCATGTGACTGCTGGTGGATTCGAACACCCAACTCTCCCATTGAAGGGCGACTGCTGCCCACTATGGAATGTGAAGTTCAAGCTCTTCTGGAGATCAGAAAAATGAAAAATACATCTGCCCTTCTCTTTGAAATGTAAACAGAAAAAGACGAGTGAAGCCAGTTTTTTGACCTCCCGCGCTCTTTTTCTGTTTAATTACCAACTTGTGGATAACTTGTTTTTAATTACTTTTTTGCTGTACATGTTTCGTTGTTAAGTAACCGTTTAAACACAAGCCACTGAGAATAATTATTCGATCTGGACAAGAATTATGCCGGAGGCCATGGGAGCGTCAGGCTCAGGTTTCACTCAAGGATCTACAAAGATGGATTTATTTCTGCAGATGAGGGAATGTGGTGGACATTTCAAAGGAATACACAATCTAAAATGTACATGTTTTATACTTTTTTAAGACTTAACTTTATTTACAAAAAATATACCTTCACGTTGAGATAGTCGCCTTGTTGGTCATCATTTGTTAAATGTTCCCATACAATGGTAGCCTGGTTAAAACCAGACCCTTGTCCTTCACTTCGCTTTGTACTATCCATACTAGTACAAAGTGAAGTGAAGGACAAGGGTCTGGTTTTAACCAGGCTAATACAATGGTGAAATCTGCATCTAACCCATCCATCACCGGGTGCAGTGGTGGGTGGCACCTGGGGGCTAATACAATGGTGAAATCTGCATCTAACCCATCCATCACCGGGTGCAGTGGTGGGTGGCACCTGGGGGCAAACGGGGGATAGGGTTTCCTGCTCAGAGACACCACGAGATGTGCAATGACTGGGGATTGAACCCACGTCCTTCGGTCCTGAGTCGGCTGCCCTGCACCAGCTCCTAATTGTATTTTCAATTCCCTCAAAAACATTTATCTTTGGCATTTGCTTCAGTTTTTTTTATTGCTAGTTTTAGCTTTTAGTTACAGTTTTGCTCATTTTAGCTTCTAAACCTTTACGGTAGTTAATTCAATACATTTCAGCAAAGTAGCTTTTACGGAAAAGCAGTTTTTCTTGTTTTATTGCTTGAGCTTCTTTTTTTGTGTAATTACACATTTACTTCTGTTTTTTTATGCTTTTAGCTGTTCAGCCTGCTAGGGATTTTATTATATATATTAAACCGGCCTGCCACCAACAAAAAAAGAAAACACGTCAACTAATATATGATACAACCACTTGCCATACTCGCACGTCCCTTTAAATTTGACGGATGACGTCAGAGCCTCAGTTTACTGGCTTTGTTTGCTCCGAGCTTCAGGCGGACCACAGAAACCAACCGAACACGAACCGAACCGACTGCGACAGAGATGCCGTCCGACAGGCCGTTCAAACAGCGGAGGACGTTCGGTAAGGAACCCGGAGAAAGTCGAACCGAGCTCCGCTGACAAGTGTCCGAACCGTGTTGTTAGCAAACAGCAGCTAAAGGCTAACGTCAACAAACGCCGCTAACCTTAAAATAAACCGGTTCGCCTGTTTTTGCAGTAAAACGAAAGAAAGCTGCGGATTGTTTGCGTGTAAAGAACCACCGAGGGTTCGGCTCGGACCGGACGGGTTCGCTGACATCTGGGTCACTGTGACGTTAGGCCACCGAGGCCGCAGCCTTTTCACAACCGGATAAACTCCGAACGCTGTCGGTGTTTGCCGAGAGGAAAAACAGCGCGTGCTCATACTTTATCCCGGTGCACGTGCTCGGTGCTTTCTGCTGTAATCTGATCCCGGGAGGAAACGGTTCTTTGGGTCGGGAGGAGCCCTCAGCCTGTTGTTACATAATCCTCCAACAACAAACGCAGATTTTAAATAACAGTTGTTTAATCTACCTGCTAATCCTTCTCACGAACAAATACTGTAATGACATCAACAGAGGTTAGCTCGAAGCTAACTGAAACAATATTCCACAGATCAGCTCTCATCTCACAAATAAAAGTTAAAACGTCCCTTTTATGTCACGTAAGATGTCAACTTTTTTAAACAAAACGAACTTGTGTAGTTGGCATAATGCAGAAACTCTCAAGAGTATCTGTCTACTGAAATAAAAACACAAGAACGGACAACCACAGTGCACTTTATGCTAAGCAGGCGAGAATTCGTGCCGCCATCTTGCTAAGTGCTACAGCCGCCAGTTTAGACAGACCATTCAACCTTTATTTAGAAAGGTTAATCCCATTGAGCAACGAGACTCTTTTACAAGAGACCTGGTTTTAACAGAGTGATGACAACAGTAGACAATCATAAAAAGCATACAAATTGAGAAAAACAAAAGAAAATGGTATTTAAAAAAACAGCTAGGTTGTAAAGCGATGTAGAATACTATTAAAACAGATTTGAGGGGGAAATTAAACTAATCTAAGAAACTCAATGTTATATTATTGTTATAATGTAACCTTATCAACGATCATTGTATTTTTTTCTTTGCAAAACCAAACAAATAAAAATGTAATACTGTCTGGTATGATAGGTTATTATTAGACTGTTATTATTGCTGTCCAGACTACACTGCTGTTATGACCATGAAGCAGTGTACCGAGGGTAGATGCATCCTAACTGGAAATATATTTGTATATATTTTAAATAATACCCATTACCAGCCTGTCTTACTTAGTTTATCTGTGAAATCTATATGCTAAATTAGTGATTTTATATTGTTAATATGTAAATATGGACAATGATGTATAGACTACTTAAGTTATCCTTGTCTTAATACTAAAGGTAGATGAAGCCAAGGTCCATAAATGATTTTTTTTCTTCCTCCAGTTACTTCCAGACAGATTGCAGAGTGCTGCTGATCAGACTAACATGTTAAATACTTAAAGAGCAGTTTGTGGCCAAGCTAAACTAGTTCAGCACATTCACACATTTTGACCTCGTTAGCGTTTACAAGTAACTGGCTTTGATTGGAGGCCCAATACAAAATGCTCATCTCCTGTCTTCACAGAACGCCTAATATAAATGTATTTAGTAAATTAGGGCTCAACTTTATTTATACCTGCAAGTCGATGTGATCACACTGTTGGTCGCAGTGTAAGCATGTGCCCTGTTTATAATCCATTGAATATCCTGTTAGTCCGGCAGCAAAACTACACTGGGTCATCTAAACACGGGACGTCTCGTTTTCTGTATGGCCAAAAACACAATTTTAGTGGG
Source organism: Garcialebias charrua (assembly GCA_038048925.1). Taxonomy (NCBI): domain Eukaryota; kingdom Metazoa; phylum Chordata; class Actinopteri; order Cyprinodontiformes; family Rivulidae; genus Garcialebias; species Garcialebias charrua. The sequence goes on from JBBPBX010000241.1 coordinate 70,400, forward strand.
TTTTCACTTTTAGCATACAGAATTTTAAAACTTATTAAGGATGCAATAACTCTATTTTAAGATTTTAAGATTTGAAACGTGGTGAGATTGAAAATGTTTCCAACATTGTGGAAATTCTTTCATTAATACACGGGAGGGACATGCAGGCTCCACACAGGAAGGACTCAGCCGAGATTCAAACCACAGACCTTCTTCCTGTGGGGTGGCGGTGCGGACCTCTGGTCTCGACGGCGGGTGATGGAAGGGAAATGATTCTAGGTGCTTCTGTTGGAGACGTTTTTGTGTTCACACCCCAGAAAGAGCCGTAACCTTTTCCACAACAAGTTTTTTTGTTTTCATGAGTGTTTTTGGTGTGTGGCTCAGCAGAGCTGCTCATCCAGGAACACCTGATTGTTCAGTTTTCAGGTCATCAGTTGTTCAGTTTTCAGGTCATCAGTTCCTGCTGTTCAAGGTTAGATCTTCAGATATCTGATGTTTTTTAGTCTGCTGGACGAGGGCAGAGAACTTCTGGAGACTTCAGGAAAAAAAATATATAAAAAAACTTGTCATTGTATGTGTAGTGGACCTACCCAGGGTCAAATTAAGGTTTTTGAACTGTCCAGTGATGACCTTTACTGACCTCTCAGTAAAGCAAGACATTTACTACAAAATCATTCATTTAGCTATAATCTGATAACATAGTCACCAATAAGAGACTATTTCTATCTTTGATTTTAGGCTGATGTGATCAAAAGAATAACTTTTGTCATTTTCATGATGTGTGCTTTTAAGCTGTGTTATTCTGTGAGAGTTAAACTGTGTTCACTGCTGTGTCAAAGGTGCAATCTCGGGTCACAGAGACCGGACGGTTTTGTTTAGAAACTCAGAGGACAGTAACCCGTTGTTTTTCATGAAAGGGCTCCAGCTCGCTGTGCCTTTCCCTAAACAAAGCTCTCTCTGCTCTGGCTGTAACCTTGGGCCTGATAAGGCAAGTTCACTCCTCTCTTTGTTCCTGCTTTTTAAGTTCTAACTGTGCGAGAACGCTTCAGAGTTTGCTGGGAGCTTCGAAAGAGATGTGAACCTTCCCAAAGGGCTGTGGTACGCTTGGTCAAGAGCTAACGACCTTCGTCATCCAGCTGGGACTGATAACATGTTGTTATGGGTCCACTTTTAAGGAGCAGAGCTCTCAAACTTTGTTATTCCTTCCTGGAATAAATTATCTTGAGCCAAGAAACCACGACTGTCACGGCTTCTGCCGACGAAAGCGAGTATCACCGACACCGACAAGGTAAACACGTCTGGAGTCCAGCTTGGACTTGCGGGACCGACGACTCGTCAGTCCAAGGCTGACCACAGCTCTTTGCCAGAACCAAGGCGGACGTCTTAAGGTAAAGGAGCAGCTGTTTGCTTACTGGAGGTGTGATGATATCTTAGCTGGACGCGTACGGAAGAGTGTCATCTGGTTTCATAAATGCAAGATAAACTTCCTCTCTTAACCTCCCAATTCTTCTTAAATCTTTCCTCCTAATATTTCCCCTCTCAATCTAAGCTGGAAACTATTTTAAGTTAAAGAGCCACAGACTAAATATGTTTAACATCTAGTATTTATGTCTGTTGTTATGATTCAAGTGTGCTGACGTATTAATTTGAAAGAAAGTGAAATCATGTCAATCAAGTGTAATGGTGTTAATTTAGTTGATTTATTTTAAATAAATGATAGTGTCTCTTTGACATATCAAACTAAGTTAACGTCTTTGTCACTTAATGGCTTTGTGTATTTATCCATCATAAAGATCACAGAAATATTGGGTAAACTGAAAAAGAACAGAATCCGTGAATTTACTATTCAATCTGAATAAGTAGATTAATTAAGATAAAGAGGTCTGTATTAATATTGACCTCCTCATAATTCTTACATATGAGAGTCTGTGATGAAGTTAAACTCAATGCTGTCTGCTCCTCGGATAAATAATGTTATTACCGTATTCGTCGGATTATAACACGCTCCTGTGTATAACACGCTTTGTCCAATTATTGCCAATAAATTGGAAAATCCATAAATAACACGCATCTATTATGCGTCACTGCTACGCGACGCGTCAGCGCCTCATTTGCCCTGCTTAAAATGGCGGCCACAGAAGCGAGCGAGCACGAAGAACTTCACAAGATTAAAACGGTAAAAACAATTATTTCTTTGCGAGAAAAAATATATTTCTTAGCTGACTTTATAGCACAAGGGTTCCTGAGCTTAACCGATTCACGAAATGGTCAAATCAACTACGCTAGATTATAATTTGTTTCGGTTTGACTTCTTCCAAAACCGTCTTGTGCGCTACTAAAATAAATTATAAAAAATTGAATTTGATCTCAAATGTCTTATACAGCTAACAGTGTGTAAATGACCACCAAATAATTACGCTCTGTAAGTTTCAAGAAAATCACAAGAAAGGTGTGGTTTATGAGTTATCTTGCTAAAAAACAAAAAACGGCTAACAAAACAGCTAACAGCAGCTACATCCAGAGCAGGAGGCGGGCAGCGACAGTCAGTCCGACCAGAGGAGGCTTTTTTCGGACACATGAGCTAGAAACGGTCTGGAAGTGTCCCCCTAGCCGACAACAGTGGTACTGCACCATTTTTTGCCCAAAATGAAAAATGGCGATATCGGAGCCAAAAATGGGTCTAAAAATATGGGGAAAAAATCCATAAATAACACGCTTCGGCACCAGTGGTGGAGAAAGTACTCAAACACTGTACTTAAGTAAAAGTACAAATAAACAGACAAAAATGTACTCTAGTAAAAGTAGAAGTACCATATTAATATTTTTACTTAAGTAAAAGTAAATAAGTACTTGCTTTTAAAAATACTTAAAGTATTAAAGTAAAAGTACTTGCTGAATGTATTAACTAATGCAATGGTCTACAATACCATTAAGTGTGCGTACTGTATGCATATTTTCTGTAATACATTAATAGTGTTGAGCCATTTTAATGAACAATGCTGCAGATAATGCATGTTTTTATTGTGTTTACTCTGTGACACAGTTCACACTTGGACTTTTGATTCTGTGTGTCAGAATTTCAGTGATGAGTTAAATACCATTAAGCAAAATAAGAAAGAGGAATGATTATACCTTTGAAAGTTTTTATTTAACACAAAATAAAACCAATGTGTCATTTTAACTGCAGTAAACACATTTAAGTAAAAGTTGTCTGTTTGAAAAAAGGAGCATTAGACACAACTAACAAAGGAATAGATCACTTCAACTCGTTTGTCATCAACTCTAGTTAAAATATTGTCTAGTCAATCTTGTAATGGATCAACAATGAACAATACTTTAACTTCCTGACAACATTTTCAAAACTTGGACCTGAGTGTCGAGACATTTGGAGAAATCTCTTGTCTCCTAACATCCCATGAACTGACACATTTTAATATTGCAGCAAGAATTTCTTGTTCAAGTTCAGAAGAAGTTGGTTTTCAAAGTTTTTGAGTCCATGTCTGGCTCTTTAGGGAGAGAGAATCTGTCCTGCTGTACTGAACAGTCTTTCAATAGTCTTTCAATAATATTTCAATAAAGCCATGGGTGTTGTGTATCTTCTGGATGAATCTTTGTGGTGGAATCCATTTTGTGTGTGTTAGTGGTGCTGTGGGTGCTCCCAGCTAAATGACTTATACACAAGAATATACATCATTGGTCCAGCTCTTCTTGAAGGCAGGTCTAATGTTACCTGTCCACTTTGCAGTGATTCAGTGGACCAACTCCCCTCTCAACATCAGTTACTTTCAAACTAACGACAAATCAAAAAGTTGCAACGTGAATGTAACTTGTAACTCAACACATTATAGAAATGTAGTGTAGTAGAAAGTACAGATACTTCATGTAAAATGTAGTGCAGTAAAAGTAAAAGTACCCACATTTAATTCTACTTAAGTAAAGTACAGATACATGAAAAATATACTTAAGTACAGTAACAAAGTATTTGTACTTAGTTACATCCCACCACTGCGTATAACACACAGGACATTCAACTGAGCAAAAAAACTGTATGTTATACTCCGACGAATACGGTAACTTAATATACACGGTCTGGCCAAAAAAAGTCACCACCTAGATTTTACTAAGCAAACGGGTACGAGCCTCCTATTAGATAATTACTGCCTGGGTGATTTTCAGCTGCAACAAGTTATTTAAGCCCAGCTGGTGCAATGAGTTGCTTCTCATTTCTTAAACAACCATGTTGTGGTCGTGGAAAAGATGTCAGTCTGTTTGAGAAGGGTCAAATCATTTACATCAAGCAGAGAAAACCTCTAAGGAGATGCAGAAACTACTAAAACTGGATTAAGAACTGTCCAACTCATTATTAAAAACTGGAAGGATAGTGGGGACACATTGACTTCAGGAAGAAATGTGGCCGAAAACAATCCTGAATGATCGTGATCGGCGATCACTTTGATGAAATCAAATTGAAGAAAAACAGCAGCACTCAGGGCTAAAGTAAGAACATTTCCACACACACATAGTGTGAAGGGAACTCAAGGGACTGGGACTGAACAGCTGTGTAGTCTTAAGAAAACCACTAATCAGTGAGGCTAACTGAAAAAAAGACTTCAGTTTGCTAGGGAACATAAAGATTGGACTGTGGAGCAATGGAAGGTCATGTGGTCTGATGAGTCCAGACTGACCCTGTTCCAGAGTGATGGGAGCATCAGGGTAAGAAGAGAGGCAGGTGAAGTGATGCACCCATCATGTCTCATCAATGCAAGATCTTGGTGAAAAATTAATACACCACTGGATGAGATCTTGTGACATCGCAGAAGTTTATCAAAACAATGACACAGAGAATGCATGATGCAATCAAAGATAGAGGCGGTCCAGCAAACTATTGGTGTGGGACCTTGTTTTTTTGGCCAGGCAGTTTCTGTGCAGTGCCGGGATGACTTCTGTTGTGACTTGGTGCTATTAGGAGTGCACCGATTGCAGTTTTCTGGCCGATCACCAGGTCACGACCTGTCGATTTTGTTTTCTAAGCAACACTATCAGATGTTATAAGGTTATAATGCATCTTCAGTTTTCCAATATTGAAAAACATACCCTTGAATAATATCCTAGAAATAATACAAACTTGTTTTGACTGGCTACCGATAAATAGGCTTGCTGATTTATTATTATTTATTTATGTACCCCTAGGCGTTAAATAAACTGAACTGAAAATTTAAATTGTATGTTCCCATACAACAATGAAATTAGTTCTCTGCATTTAACCCATCGCATGTGAGATACACCCAGTGGAGCAGTGGGCGAGCACGGAATAAGCTTCCAGGGAGTAGTTAGGGATTGGGTATCTTGCTCAAGGACACAATGACATGTGGGTATGGCGAGGAGCTGAACCTGCAACTTTCTGGTCCTAAGCCAACTGCCCAACCTGTACACCACTGCTGCCCCAAGAGAAGAAGATGAGAAGACATTGTCCTCACAGGAAAGCCCCAAGCGATCGTCTCATGCACTCAAATAAATAAAACAAGCATTTACTTAAAATTATTGGTGCAACAAATTTACACTCAAAAATATTGAGTAGATTTGAAAACTACTCAAATCTATTAAATATACTTGATCAATTGCATAACTACAACTAACATTCTAAGTTAAACAAAACCACAAGTTTAAGTAAAAAGAACATAAAAAAACTGAGGATAATATTGAAATGCTTGGTTAGAGTAACTGATGCAAATAAGGTCAATCAACATAATAAAATGGTTCCATTTACTTAATTTCTTTCATATATACATAAATAAAATAGTTCCATTTACTTAATTTCTTTCATATATACATAAATAAAATAGTTCCATTTACTTAATTTCTTTCATATATACATAAATAAAATAGTTCCATTTACTTAATTTCTTTCATATATACATAAATAAAATAGTTCCATTTACTTAATTTCTTTCATATATACATAAATAAAATAGTTCCATTTACTTAATTTCTTTCATATATACATAAATAAAATAGTTCCATTTACTTAATTTCTTTCATATATACATAAATAAAATAGTTCCATTTACTTAATTTCTTTCACATATACATAAATAAAATAGTTCCATTTACTTAACTTCTTTCACATATACATAAATAAAATAGTTCCATTTACTTAATTTCTTTCATATGTACATAAATAAAATAGTTCCATTTACAAAGAAGGACAACATGTTAACATTTTTATGACATTTATTTTTCTTTCATGACATTTACTTTTTATAAACATGGCAGTAGTTCCAAACAGCCAGCTCCATTTTTTAAAACGCATCTAAAGCAGATCCAATGAGCTTCATACAGCCGATTAAACATTGAAAATACACTTTACACCACATATGAAAGGCCAGCTTTCCTGCATGTGCAATGAAATTTGCTTTTTAAACCGTTTAACTGTCGTCAATGAACATATGAAAATATACCTCTGTAGACCTGTGTAATTAATACAAAAATTGAGCTGAAGGGAGCTAATTATTTTGTTAATTCAGAAAAAGTGCAAACTGAGAAAACAAGAATATTATATATTATATAGCTTATATATATTATAGCTCTGAAAAAAAAAACACACAAAAAAGAAAAATGCTTGAAATGACGTTTTTATTTCAAAGTAATGTTAGACTTTGAATTAAAAGGCCAGTCCTTTTTTTCATGGATTTGGATTATGATGTAATTGTGTCAACATGGACAAAATATTAACCATAAGTTACAAGGTAGAGGACGAGTCTCAGCCTGATAATTTCGTTTTAAATTTAAAGAAAAAAAAAATTAAAACAAAATGATTAGGCTGAGACTCGTCCTCTACCTTGTAACTCATGGTTAATATTTTGTTTATGTTTGTTTATGTTGTGAGAAAACTATAATCCAATACCATGAACATTTAGACTGGCTTAAAATTCAAAGTCTAACATTCCCAATTAGCATTTTATAAGTTAAATTGTAGTCTAAGATTTATGTGTTGCGAGTTTTTTTTATATAGAAAAAAAAATATATATATATAATCACAAAGCTAAAATCATTTTGTATATTTGCTATTTTGTACATTCAAATAGTTATTTCTGCAGTTGCCACCTGCCTACCACCTGCCTACCTACAAATATGACGACTTTACTCCAAACTGAACATATGCACATAGCTTAAGTGAACTGTGATGCTTTATATTAATAAACATGACGAAAACTAGAAGTGCAAAAACATGGCATGACAACAACTACTGCCTCAAAATAACCAAGATGACCATGCATCATTTTGAACACAGTGAACACAAATACTTATCACTTTCAAATGTCTTTTAAGTACAGATAAACTATCCTGTTTGTGTGTGAACAGAAAATAATGCTCATGTAGTGAAGTACAAAAATTAAACATATAAAAGTCTTCAATCTGACTGAAATGACATGACACATGAACTAGGTCAGACAGGCCCTCAGGCAAATGACTTGTATGGAATTATTTTTTTGACAGATCATGTACTGAAGTACATTTTAACTGTAAACCATTAACTAAAGTTTTGAATGAATGTGCCCATCCATTTAAGAAGTCCCATGCTTTAGAAGCAAGAGTCCACAGAGTTGATTTTTCAGTCTCTGAACCTTGACAGAAAGGTTTCCGGGATCCAGCGCCAAGAACACTTTTTGAAAGACCTCAAAGCTATATTTGAGATTCTTGGGGTATTTCAGGTCCAGAGCATAGGCTAGTCCCAACAGATAACAACAGGCTCTGCTGAGATCTCCAAGGTCGTTAAGGACAGTAATGCCCTCAATAACAATACCTACATCAGTAGGTGTGACTGACCCCTCCTGGTCGTGCACAAGGTAGATCTTCAAGACCTCTTCTGCCAAAGCCTCCTGAATGCAGACAGAGTCCTCCTGTAGAATGGATGAAAGAACTTAATTAAAAAAGGGCAGTATTATGCGTTTTCCAGGCACATAGTGCCATTTTATAGCATAATCAAGTAACTACTGTATGTTAACTTCAGTTTTATATATGTATATACACACACACATATACATATATATATATATATATATATATATATATATATATATATATATATATATATATATATATATACATATATATATATATATATATATATATATATATATATATATATATATATATATATATACACACATACATACAAAACCTACAAATGTAATGTCCAGAAAAGCTTTCCACAAGTCCACTCAGAGAATGAGCACCAAGAACACAAAAAACAGTCCCTCTGATACATTGGTCAAGTTGAGAAACATAAATTCCCTCCTTCTCTAATGTAACGGGATCTTTTAGAAGGGGCTCCATAATAGTTTCATAGCCAATTTTTTTTAACATAATTTGCTTTATAATAATAATAATATAATAATAATAATCATTTTATTTAAAAGCGCCTTTCATGACACCCAAGGACAAAGGAGAGCCAAGTGAATTGATGTCAGCTGTGACCTTAGTTCAGATGGTATATCAGGAAGTACCCAGTACACACAGCAGTGACTTTGTGTTTTTTTTTTTTGGAAGTTCCAAGTGGATTACAAACTTCAAAGTCATCCACATAAAGAATAAGGGAAATATTAAAGTCTTCAGTAGCAAAAAGTTTGTTTAGCTTGAAATAGTTTCCATCATGAGAAGATGCCAGCTGTGAAGTGTTTGAATGTTTAGTCATTTTGTTAACAGTCTCTTCTTTACTCAACAAAAGCTGTAAGGATTGAAGAATGGGCACATACTGAAAGGTGCAGTTATTTTCTTGGTCCAAAACATACTCTACTGGTTCAACAACACAAAAGTTTTCCTTGAAATATTTCTGCCTTTTAAATTTTGAGGAAAAGAGACCATCAGGACCAAGGGCTGCACCTAAAAGATTATAGTTACACAGTTTTTCTGCCAATTCACTAACAACAGATTGATCAACAGTGCAGTTATTCTGAATGAGAACATCTCTTATTGACTTTGGAATATTCTGAATTGATGAGGTGCATATAAAATGGAGCTGTTCCACCAAGTAATCAATACATCTGCCAGAAACATTATACAGTAAATGCTTTCAAGTTTTAACAAGAGCACACCTACATTTTTTTAAAGTTTCATCTGAAGTTTCCCTTTGGCTGCCCAACTTATAGGTGTCATCTATGTCCTGATGAGAAGTGTCCCCTTTGATGCAGTCTCGTATTTGCAGAGTTTACACTGCCATCCCATCAGCTGCCACCTAAAAAGTGGATGAGAAATTGTGTCTCACTATATGAAATGCTCAGAATGGTGTATTAACTGCATTTAGAGTTTTAGTACCACTATTCAATTATTTAATTACATCTGTAATGGGAGGATAACCTCATAATTAAGTTGAAAGAGTGAAAAATCCCCCTCTGGGATCAAATATATAGCCAAAATTAAATAATCTGAATAATGATAGCCAATCTGTATTCATACAAATTTGGACTTGTGGTGACACAAGATGACAGACTGATGAGGGCATCAGCAGTAGTATGCATCATCCAGTAAAAGGCCCACAAGCTTTACATGAAATTTGAAAATGGTCATTGTTGAGTTAATATTTATATTCAGAATAAAAAAGCTGCATCAGAAAACTAACATCAGATGATTGATATCATTATCACGTTCTTTTCAACTTGAATAAAGAAATATGATGTCTAGTTAAATTGATTTCAGAATTTAAAAAAAATACAGAATTAAAAAAAAATCATTAAATCCACATGAAGTACTTGCATAGTTATCCTTACCTCCTTTGCTTGGTAGAAAGGACTGGACATTATTCCTTTAGTAAAGCAGGTGCTAAAAAACAGAGAAGAACAATTCAAAATGCAAGAAAAAATAATTGTTCACTGGTGTTTTTAAATCTCACAAGAAAATAGTTGAATACATATTAGACTCTTATGTTAATTGAGGGTAAAAATACAGGTAGTCCCCGATTTACGAGCGAGATCCGTCACAACGAGGCGCTCGTAAACCGGAAATCTCGTAATTTGGAACGGCCGCCATTTCTCTCGTAAATCCGGAAATCCGCTCGTAAATTGGAACGGTTTTCGCTAGCGCGCCTAAAAACACTCTATTTTCATCTAAAAACTACTTTTGAGTGCATAAAAATGATCGGAAACGTGTGTTTATATGCTTAACTAACTAACTGTAGTGAAAAAACACATGAAAACTCAGTATTTTTTTCGTTTTTTCCAAAAATGTGCAGCTCGTAAGTCTGGAACCTCGCAGATCAGAGCGCTCGTAAATCGGGGACTACCTGTACAGGAGTCGAGAATAGCTCTGAACACATTTTCTAAACAGTAAAAAGGAAGAACAATTCAAATAGACCTAAAGCCTTTAGAATAAGGCCACTTATGTAAAACATTTTTAATAATCACGTTAAAAGTTACAAATGTTGTCTTTGGTGCCTGTTTGTTTTCCAAACACAGTATACACAGTATATTATTGTGTGTGAATGACAGGGATTAACCTAAAACACTTAAAAGGGAACGTTCCCTTCTATTAGTTGACCGTCACGTCTGCCACATTTAAGATGGCGGACGCTCCAACGTACCGCTGATTTCAGGTCTGCCACATTCAAAATGGCGGACGCTCAGAGACGTACCGCTGCAGCTGGCCAGCCTCGATCAACGAGGCATCTACCACTCTTGTGTGTGTGTGTGTGTGTGTGTGCCTTGCTCGAGGTTTTAATGTCGTGCATTTTGCATTAAAGAATTAAATTCTTGACATCCCACCCACACTTGGGCTGCCCATGTGCTCATTGCTTCCACACACGCACACACAACAGAACATGACCCAGTGCTGCAAAATACAGACAGAGGGAGGGGAAAAAAGAGAAATGGCTCAACAGAGGCATGCTGCAGAAAACTCAGTAGCTACAGGGAAATTTGCTCATTAAATAATACCAAGTATTAACCGCTTGTTAAGTTTATTTTAATAGTCTCTACTTAAAAATTAAGTCAGACAGGCTACAGAAACATGCACGTGGCTTCTAGCTAACTGACAAAGCGATTGAGTATAAGAACGAAAGTTTGGGTACTACGGTTTTGAGAAAATTATATTAAAAATAATCTGAGAGTGGGTTAAACAGGTTAACATTACTTTAACTTTTGCTTTGTAGCCACTTACCTGTAGTTTTACTGATGCCTCCTCAGTGGGTTTGTGGCTGTCTGTGTCCACGTGGTTGTTGAGCAGATTCAAAAGAGGGGATTTCCCATGATGCCGCATCTCACATTTAACTTAAACTTTTAAGTTGTTGCTAAAAATGAATAATATTGATTTGAGTACGTAATAATTTCAGTCTATGATACTAATAAATATAGTTACCTATTTCTCCATTATTTTTAGTCATTTTCAAACAAAATATTAAGTAAATGTAAGAAAGATATTTTGTGAACAAGTTATTTAAATTTTCTCTTAAATATATGTAAAAAAACACCCTAATCTAACACAAAAACCTAAGTAATATTTTTAAACATTTATTTCAGTACACACAACTTAAATAAACAATTATTTGATATTCAGAGATTTTATTAAGGTCATCTAACTTATAAATATAGTGATATTTACTAAGCCTCTGAAGGACTTTTATCAGTGTGGAGCAGCAGAACCAGGGCTGAATTTGTAAACCGATCAGTGTCGGAAAGCAAATAGCAGGCGGGTGTGGGGGGGGGGGGCCTCCCCCAGAAATTTTTGAATAAATTATAGATGTAATTTCCTGCATTTTGGTGTATTTTAACAGGTTCTTGTTAAACATGTACGTTTACGTACATTAGTAAACACTCTGCTTCTGTCAAGCATCTCCCCCACTTGACGGTTACGCGCCAGACTTTTCTCCACTGAATTCACTGTCCTGGGGTCGTCATTGTCCGACTTTACATGGGAAACCTCCGTATTAATGGCAGCTGCCTGTGGGCTCCTGCCCGTGTACAACTGCCTGGTTAGCTCGGTCGGCGTTCACCCCCACCACTGTTTTAGGAGCAGAGATTTTTTAAGGGTAGATGCGGAAATGCTGCTTGAAGGGGCAGCTCGTATGCTTGTAAGTGGCTGTTGTGTTTAAAATGAGTGTTTATGTAATTATTTTCAGTTTACATATCCAGTGTAAGTTCAAGGCAGTCATATTTTTCATAACTTTAATATTAGTAAGACTAAGTGTTACCAGATCCAAGCGGTTACCAGAATGCACCCTGTCAAAGTAAGAGTTCCCAGATCCTGTTCCAGCAGGAACCATGGAACCAGCTGTAAGCTGGACCTGCTGATGGTTCCTGCTGGAACAGGCCTGTTGTTAGTGTTTGATTAGTTTAGTCATTTCTGGCAGCTAATAGATAAATATTTTTACACTGAAGGATAAATGTAAATTATTTGCTTTGTTCATTTAGAAATGTAAAATGAAAGAGCCACTTTCAGTGAACCCGGTTCTGTTAAGAGTACCGACTGGATTTTTGTTTCTGTCCACAGCTGATCGGTGCAAAGAGGTCCAGCAGATCCGGGAGCAGCACCCTAACAAGATCCCCGTAAGTCTCCCCCATCGCGGCTCCTTAAAACGTCCATCTGGTATGTGCTGCTGGTTCTGGACCATCAGAACCTTGTTTGAAGAGAACGTTGTGCTTATCAGGATGGTGTGTTGGTCTGCAGGTCATCATTGAGAGGTACAAGGGGGAGAAACAGCTGCCCGTTCTGGATAAAACCAAGTTCCTGGTACCGGACCACGTCAACATGAGCGAGCTGGTGAAGATCATCAGGTAAACGATCGATCATCAGATCAGAACATGATCAATCAGTGTCGTTAGTTTCACAGGTGCTGCTGGAGCGGTTCTGTTAGGTTGTACTAGAACACAGCTCGATACGATCCGGTTCACTGAAGCAAAAACTGAGACGAGTCCAACGCCGACACGCCTGAACCTCGTGTTTAATCTGAGTGTGAGGACTCCGGTAGTTTTGGTTTCAGGAAGCGACCATGCAGCTGATGAAGGAAGCTTCTCACAGCCGGAAATATAAAACTCACCTCGGTTTAAAACAGTTACTTTGAACTTTTGACAGATTTGTTCGCCCGGCTCGATGCCGTGATGGTCACGACACGAAGAGGTTTTGAAAATGGTCAGGAAATCTTGAGGTTTTCAAGATGTCCCGCTGAATGAGTGGACGACTGAGTCAGAGCCCTGCCTGGGTGTCCGGTCACTCCTGAAACTTCCAACGTCATGCGTCCATTGGGTTGACATATTTTGCTAACAGGTAATGGGTAATAGTAAAGTTTAAAAAAGATCTGGAGCAACCTGGACCGTTGGCAACCATAGACGCAAATATGTAGACGCCCTGTTGCAGCGTTACTTCAGAGCGTCCGCCATATTGGATGTGGCAGATCTGCCGGTCAACGAACAGAAGGAAATGGAACTTCACAAAGCACCGTTCTCCAGAGTTTTAATTCACACACTAAAATATTTGTATTGCCAGCCATTTGTGTTCCAGCATCTATCGGTTTGCAGATACACCCGGGTATTGAACATACATGCAGTGAGTGTGCACATGTGCAAGTTGGAAAAGAATGTTGCAGCTTTTTCTGTGTTGCCACTCTGAATGAATGAGGCATGTTCTGTCGCTTCACTTTTAACACATCCAAAATGACGTTGACGTGCGATTCAGCCCTCAATGAGGCATCTACGTATATAAGATAAGATAAGATGCCTTTATTAATCCCACAGTGGGGAAATTTACATTGCCACAGCAGCATAGAGGACAGAGCAGAACCAGTACAAATAAAATAAAAAATCTTTATACTGTATACACAAATAATACAAATGAGTACAAAAAACACAGAAACCGTATAAAACGATATATAACTGAGCATCTAAAAAAGCTAAGTCTGGTCCTCTGGACATTCGAGCTTAATACTTGCTAAACGTGAGAAGTTAACAATTCAAAACTTACCCGATATCCTGACTTCCTCATTGGCACTCCGCCAGGCAAGGTCCTTTTTATTTCTCCTCCATACTTGAACACGACTTCGCGGGTTATTTCCGTGTCTCACAAACAATACGTCACACAGTTGCGCAATACCCGTCCCCTCGTTTCCGCGTCACATAGCGGACTCTCCCCCTCTCTCCTCCCCCCGACTCTCCCTGATTGGTTGACACACGCGTTCACGAGTTTGAACGGCGAAATCATCAACATTTTCAAGGCGTGCTTTGGAGGCTGCCGCGGGTTCACGTGCACGGAAAACGCTCAAATGCCACTTCCAAAACGCTCAACACGCACGTGACGTGACGCCCGACGCCAAGACGCGCCTGCAGGCACGTCCCCCATTGACTTTGCATGTAAACTGGACGCTCCTGTAGTTGAAAAGGCGTTCGGTCTGAACGTACCATTAGGGTGCCGCAGCCGGGCACTAAAGGAGCTGCTCAGGGCTGTCGGAAGCAGTTTTCTCACTGCACGGCCCTCCCCAGTCCGGCTTGTCCCTGGTTGGCCCAGAGCCCGGCCTGGCCCGCCCCCGCTCATTACGCATTATGCGGAGAGCAAGCCTTGAAGTGGGTGGAGAGTTCTCTTGAAGTGGGTGGAGAGTTCTTGTGTGCACGCTTGGTGTGTGTGTGGAAAGACAAGGGACGCCGCTAAAATATATTTGTTAGCTGAATATATATATTAGTGTTTCTGAGTTTAATGTTTGTTAATAACTGATTACAAATCAGCTTATTTTACACGTGCGTAGCAAGGATTTTCTGAGGGGCGATCTGTTAAAAAACAGAGTGGACCTGCAAAATGCAAGTTGCCCAGTAGGTCACTGCTTTAAGCATTGGGTTGGCGTGCAGATCCTTTTCTCAAAAGCTGGTTCGAATCTCACTCGGTACGGTTAAAACTTATTTTACGTTTGTCTTTTATTGGATAAAAAAAAAGGAGTTTCACAAACTCCTTTTTTAAAATCTCAGTCCTCATATTTTTATCCAATAAAAGACAAACGTAAAATAAGTTTTAACCGTACCGAGTGAGATTCGAACCAGCTTTTGAGAAAAGGATCTGCACGCCAACCCAATGCTTAAAGCAGTGACCTACTGGGCAACTTGCATTTTGCAGGTCCACTCTGTCTTTTAATAGATCGCCCCTCAAAAAATCCTTGCTATGCACGTGTAAAATAAGCTGATTTGTAATCAGTTACAGTATTAACAAACAAACTCAGAAACACTAATACTGTATATATATTAAGCTAACAAATATTTTTTAGTCGTTTCTGTAGTTAAATTTTAATGATTTAGCTCGCGCTGAGGTTGTTGTTAGAACGAGCTGATGACTCAACAACACGCATCAGTCCCGCCCCTGCTGCAAACAACGAATCAAATGTGAGCAGTACATGATGTCAAACTGGGCCCGGGAGCTCGGCCCGATAAGAACCACGGTCAGGCTGGTTCCAAAACGAGGGCGGACCCTGGGCGGAAAAGGCAAATGTGAACATGATGAACCCGGGTTAGAAGGCGGGGCGGGCCGTTGAGGGCCGTGCTGTGCGAAAACGGCTAGAGTGGTGCATGGGGTGAGACGGGAACTCCAGCATGCGCTGAAGCTTGGTCCTCATTCTCCTGTCAGCCACCACCTCCACTGGGTCAACATGACGCCCCAGGACAGAGCTGGATTTCCTGAGGATCTTGTTCAGTCTCTTCCTGTCAGCAGTGGAGATGCTGCTAACCCCAACATGTTGGCACCCGTGAACATTTTGAGATTATTTCTGTCAAAACTCTGAACTGAAACATTATTATTTTCCGTCCATCATTAAAAAATGTTTTAACCCTGTTTCAGCAGCCTGTTTTTTTATTTCCCATGATCCTGCAGGCGCCGGCTGCAGCTCAACCCCACCCAGGCCTTCTTCCTGCTGGTCAACCAGCACAGCATGGTGTCCGTGTCCACCTCCATCTCTGAGATCTACGAGCAGGAGCGGGATGAGGACGGCTTCCTCTACATGGTCTACGCCTCGCAGGAGACCTTCGGCTGCTAGGGAGGAGGGGGCGGGGCATCTTCAGGTGTCGAGGGGTGGGGTAACGGGGAGGGACACCACATAGGAAACCTTCAGTTCTCACCTGTTGAGGACTTCCTGTGTAGTTTCCCGCACACACGTCCAGTTCTCTTATTTTGAAAGGACTCCAACCAACCAATCAGTGTTGGCCGTCGTCTTCGACACGTAACGGGTTTGAGGAAGCGGCGGCAGACGGTCTCCAGCCTGACCTTTAATATTTCACAGGATTTGATTCCTGCAGGTTTACTTTTAGTTTACGGTCCGTCAAACGTTCCAGCCTGCGACGATTCTCTTCAGTACTTCAAACGTGCAATATTTCCCCGTTCACGTCTCTGACTTCACATCATCATCCCCCCCACCTGTAAGCACAACTGCTCCGTTTTGAAAGGCCAACCCGGTGAGTCCGGTTCTGTTCGGGAAGCTTTGGGCAGCTGGGTTTGACTCGTGCTGCGTTCACGGCCAGTCAGGACGGTTTTATTTCTGTTTGAACACAAACGACTCTGCAGCGATCCAGTTTTAATCCGAGCCGGACTCAGAAAGCGATGCGGTGCGAGGGCGGCGCCGAGCGTTACGTATTTAATGTAGGAACTGAACGAGCTTCTTTTGCACATTAATTAAAAATAAACCAAGTTGGCGTAGATGGTTCTTGTTTAGAGACGACTGTATCTTTAACACCTCATGTTCTCTGCTCCTTTGTTCGCCTTTAACGAGAATTTAGAAACATCGTTCTGCACTACAAATCTTGCATGTTCTCACTTTTTTTTTTTTTTACATATAAATGTATATTGATTTTATGCTATTATATAAATGTATGTTTGGACTTAGGAAACTGGTCTTTAGGGGTTTCCCCAAAGCAGAAACTGAACCCGTGTTTGTGTGAAGAACGGTCCGTTTGTTTTAGGCTCCGATGGTTTGACTGTAAATGAATGCATCACTGCAAACTTCAAGCATCTGCCAATAAATAAATGAAAAGTTGCCTTTAAAAACTTAAATCTTTGGAGAGTTGTTTTCATTACGTGTCTTGTTTTAAAGCTGAGCTGTTTATCAGAACGACAGCGCTTCGATCTGGACCGAGCAGCGGCCGAGAGACGAGAAGATAAAACTTTTTTTAATTTTTTATTTAGTTCAGCCGTCAAAGTTCGTTTCCCTACAAAATAAAAACTTTAAACAAATGAAAAGAGGATCAGTTTTATTTTACAGATTTAGAAACATCCATGTCCCGTTACTCTACAGTCCAACGACAGAACCGGTCTCTGCAGAACCTTCAGACGCAACATGCTGCTCATCAGGTTTCTGGAAGCCTTGCAGACAAATTAATTATTTCCACGCTGCAGCGCACTGGATTTTATTCTCATGGATACACAGGTCCAAACATCAGCTGATGGTTTTTCACCTAAACATGGCCAATATGTTCCTGAAAGATTAAAAAAGCTATAGACCACGTGAAGGTGAACAGGCTCTGCTCAGGAGGACGTGGTTGAAACTGAAGAAAAGAAGCTCGGCTGCAGGTTCGATGGAGTCCTGCAACTTCAGACCACGAGCTCCTCCCGGCAGGAAACAGGCGGCGGCGTTACGCCATGCTGGAGACACAGAGGACAAACGTTGAACATCTGGTTCAAGCAGAACTGCAGCCACGAACAAACGGACCTGAATATTTAGACATTTCTTCAGTCGAACAGGTTTAAAAAATCAGCCACACCTTGAAGGAGCAACAAAAAGTAATAATAATTAATTAAATTTTTAACGCACTTTTCATTAATAAAAATCTCAAAAGTGCTACAACGTGCAACAAAAGCAAAAATCAAATAAAACAAGTGATAAAATCAAGTAAAATCAATAATAATATCAACTAAGATCAAAGATAAAATCATGTGGAGGCAGAATAGGCTTGCTTAAAAAGAAAAGTCTTTAAGCCGTTTTTAAAGTCAACCAGTGACTGTGGAGCTCTCAGGTAGTCAGGGAGGGAGTTCCATAGGCGGGGGGCAGCCACACAGAATGCCCGGTCTCCCATGGTCCTTAATTTGGTTCGTGGAATGTGAAGGAGATTACTGTTCTGTGATCGTAGAGACCGGGTGGATGAATATGGTGCAAGAATGTCCTTTAGATAATCAGGTGAAGTTCCGTGTAAGCATTGGTGTGTAATGAGAGCAGTTTTGTACTGAATTCTGTAGGTGACAGGAAGCCAATGGAGGTTATGGAGAATGGGTGTAATATGTTCAAATTTACGAGCTCTCAATAAAATCCTTGCTGCACTGTTTTGAATATATTGAAGCTTCTGAAGGTTTTTGCCAGGGATTCCAATAAACAGGGAGTTGCAGTAGTCGAGCCTGGAGGAGACAAAGGCATGGACGAGTTTCTCAGCATCAGAAAAAGTCAGAGATGGGCGAAGTCTGGAGATGTTTCGAAGATGGAAGAAGCAGGTTTTAAACAGATGCTTAATGTGATTTTCAAATGTAAGATGAGAGTCCATTTTTATTCCAAGATTTGTAACAGAGGTGGAGAGGGGGATGTCTTGTCCAGAGAAGGAGATTGTTGTTAAAGTTGATGTTTGTATCTGGTGAGGGGTGCCAATCAGTATGGCCTCAGTCTTGGAGCAGTTTAATTGAAGAAAGTTCTGATTCATCCATGCCCTTATTTCCTCCAGGCAGGCAGAGAGGGCAGTGAGTGAAGATGGAGATGACAATGGGGAAGATGAGGAGGCTCCAGTCCTGATGTAAAGCTGTGTATCGTCGGCATAACAGTGAAAAGAAATGTTGAACTGATTAATAATTTGACCTAAAGGCAGCATGTAAAGGGAAAACAGCAGGGGCCCCAGAACTGACCCTTGAGGGACACCACAGGAGACACCGACTGTCTGGGAAGTGGCATTGCCAAGACTAACACATTCCAGCCTATTGGAGAGGAAAGATTTGAACCAGTCCAGGACAGTGTCACAGAGACCGACCTCCACATGAAGACGGTGGAGGAGGATACTATGGTCCACAGTGTCGAAGGCTGCAGTGAGGTCAAGGAGGACAAGGATGGAGGGAGAACCAGTGTCAGCAGCCATGAGGACATCATTGGTAACTCTCAGCAATGCAGTCTCAGTACTGTGAGCTGCTCTGAATCCAGACTGGAACTTCTCATACAGAGAGTGTTGCTGTAGGTGGTCCTGCAGCTGAGCAGCAACTGCTTTTTCCAGCACTTTAGACAGAAATGGGAGGTGGGAAATTGGGCGGTAATTAGAAAAAATGTCGGGATCCAAATTAGATTTTTTCAGAAGAGGCCTAATGATGGCAGTTTTTAGAGGCAGTGGAACATGACCAGATTGTAGAGACTGATTTATTATTTGTGTGATTAATGGGCTAATTGCAGAGTGATTGGATTTTATGAGAGACGAGGGGAAGGGATCCAGGGCGCAGGATGAAGGCTTCATTTTCTTGATGATGGACTCCACCTCACTCTGAACAACTTCATCAAAGCTGCTCAGGGACCCAGGATGCAGACGGGTAGATGGTAAACGAAGATCAGGGAGGTTGTGGAGCTGAGATCTGATAGTGTCAACTTTGTTTTTAAATGATGAAAGGAACAGGTTGCATTTTTGAACAGATTCCTCAGGAGTTTGTTTAATGGGATTAAGCAGATGAGTTATTGTGGAGAAGAGCTGTTTAGAGTTTCCAGGGCAGGTGTTGATGATGTTGGAATAATATTTGGAGCGTGCTTCTTTAAGAGAATAGGCGTACGCTTTCTGATGTTCTTTGTATGCCTGCTTATGTACAGAGAGACCAGATGATTTTACACGTCTCTCAATAGCACGGCCAGTTGCCTTCATCCTGCGCAGCTCACCAGTGTACCAAGGGGCTGAACGGGAGAAAGACACCAGTCTTGTTTTCAAGGGAGCATGTAGGTCCAGGAGCTCTTGGAGAGATTGGTTGTAGTAAAAAGGTGAAAACAAATGTGAAATTTAATCATCTGAAGGGCGAGGCAAAGCTCCGCGCTGGACCGAGCGCCGCGCCACGCCGTGTGAGCGCCGCTGCACAAGCCTTACGACCGCTCACGCGCGCGCGTTGTCTCACAATAAACTGCCCTGGTGGCGGACTGTTTTGTATGACACACAAATGTATTAAATATCCCTTCTTCATCGCTGAACTGGACTTTTCTTTTGTTTTTTTGCCAAAAGTCAAGTGATCGCTTGAAGCGGTCACCATTCACTTCCTCCTCCGATGAGGAGGAATGAATGAACTTGTCACGAGTGAACTAAACTCATGTCCAACGTGGATGCGCAGGTTCTAAACATTTCCTGGTGTGCTTGTCTGCTGTGTGGGCTGAAGGACCAGCGCTCCCTGTTTTAATTTTAAATTTTAGGACTTTTTTTATTAACATATAAACACAGAACAAAGCTGCGCAGCCCTCTGCCTTTCCCGACCTGTCAATCAAATCAGTAGGCTGTCAGCAAATGACCAATCAGCGACCTCAATTTGTCCCGTAGGTAAACGCTCCGCCCTGCTTCTGCTCAAATGACGTCAAGTATTTGGAGCGAAAACGTTGCTGCTTCACGCTGAGCTCTGCTGTGAACCCCCCACGCGCAGCACACGCGCGTGGCGCGGCGCTCGGTCCAGCGCGGAGCTTTGCCTCGCCCTTGAGTCTCAAAAGTACAGCTGGACAGACGCCCTTCATGACGGCGCTCATTTTCTCCTCAAGTTGCTTTAAAACATCAAGAGAAACCGGCGCTGGGTGACGGTGTTATTTTAGATTTCTCCACCTCGGAGCTGAGACTGAGGCTCCAACGCTCTGAAAGGCCACCTCAGCCAAACGGAGCGATAAACTCATGTCCTGTTCTGAAACCTTCTCTCCGTTCGCGCCCCGGCCACTACACACCTTGGGGTGTCTACGAGTGCACATCTAATTCTCCAGCTCCCCGAGCGCTGACTACGCCTGCTCGCTGCACCACCTGGTGGTGGTTGGGTTAAAGGCAGAAGACCAATTTCGTCTGTCAAGTATGGGAAACATACACAGATGACAAATGTGACAAATTATTATTATTATTAAACATTAAGGGAACAACTATTAAGGGAAAAGCCGAAAGAAGAAAAAAAAATAAAAAATTAAGGGAACAACTGTCGGCCACCTGCTCCATATTGGACTCTGGTTCTGCAGATGTGTCGGACCGTTAAACCACAAACAGCAGGTCCACGATCAGGAGCAGACGCTCCATCCATCCATCATCTTTACTCACTTCTTCCTTTTTGGGTCGTGTGGGGTCACTGGCACCCATATCCAGTAGTGACTGTTCGAGAGACAGTGGACACAACTTGGACATGTCTCCAGTCCATCACAGGGACAAAAGAGACAACCATTCATTCTCTCTCACTCTCACCTACGGACAATTTAGAGTTACCAATCAGTCTAACATGCATGTTTTTTGTCTGTGGGAGGAAACTGGAGTGCCCGGAGAAAACCCACACATGCACGGAGAGAACATGCACACTGCACCTAGAAAATGCCCCGGCTGGGATTTGAACCGGCAACCTTCTTGCTTAGAGGCAGCAGCTCCAGACCGATGAAAAACTGCTTCAATCGAAGCTCCAGCGGCGCTGAAACTGACCAGCTTTACTTCAGTCTGAGCCCAGAAGCTTTTACCAACGTGAAGCACGACTCGACGTTTCTCCGCGGAAATAAAAAACGTGAAATTATTTTTACAATCAGGAAAGTCCTGAGCTGATCTGAAGCGTCACGTCAGGTCCTGCTGCTCTGCCGTTTGGATCCATTCACACCTGCAGCTTCCCACCAGCGTTGACCCGAACCCCGCAGCGGTTACCTGTCAATCAGCGAGTCCCTCATGCTGGTGGCGATGGCGGAGGGCTGCGCCGAGTCGCCGAGTCTGAACACGCTCTCGATGACCGACAGCTCGGTGCTGGTCGTGTCCAGGCCGCAGAACGCGCACCAGTCGTTCACCACCATCCCCGCCGCGATCACCTCGCTGCCCCGGTTCACGGTGCCGGCCTGCGGACGGAGACGGGACGTGAGCGGGGGTTTTTCCGATCCAGAAGCCAAAACGTCACGTGACGTCACTCACCACCAGGGGGACCTGCAGCAGGGACGACAGCTCGTCCTGGTCTTCGATGGACGTCTTCGGGTGGACCAGGCCTCCCTGGTTGCTGAACGTGGAGTAAGAACCAACAAGAACCTGCTCGGCCACCGTCTGACGGAACACCTCCACCTTCAGCGTGTCTGCCAGGATCTCCTCCGTCTCCTGAAGAACACAAGTTAAACATGACTCGCACTTCGGCTCATTGAACGCTGAGTCAGCAAGTTTGGACTAACGGCTTCAGCTACCATCGGCTGCTTCAGACGTTTAGCTCGACAAGAATAAAACTACGACTTCCTGATTCAACAAATATTTCCTCAGGAATTCAGAGCTCCTGAAACCCTTAAAAAAATAAAACATCTCTTTCAAGCAAACTTCCACCTGTAGCTACTGTTTTGCTAATTTTAGCTTTTATTTGTGGTTCTGAAAATGTTGGACTTACCTGGTATTTGAATGTTTTTATCTTTTTTACTTTTAGACTCTGTTCTGATGGTTTTAGCTTCAAGCTACTTTATTAAGCTCGTTTTGGTCTTGACTTTAAGTTTAGCCAGTTTTAGCTTTTAGTTACTTTGTTTTCTTCCTGGCTTTAGCTTTTGTTCAGATTAATTTAACACATGGATGAACTAACGCTCAATAGCGACCATCACTTTTCTGTTATCGACCCTCCCAGGTGTGCCACCCCCTCACCCTGTCCAGGTCCGGGTGAACCAGAGCCACGTAGTCGTTGCAGGCGATGACGTTCCCCAGAGCGGAGAGCCTCTCCTCCACCCTCTGGATCCGGACCGGGTCCGGCAGAGAGTTCCTGATGTGCTGCAGCTCCTGATCAGTCGTGTTGTTGGGAACCAGGAGCCCGTGGCGGTTACCTGGCGGCGGCAGAGCGGCGGGTTAATTTAACGAGGGCGAGTTCGTTATGAGCCGAGGAACTACCGGAGAGGACGGGAGTTTCACTCACCGACACACAACCTGCCGATGATGCGACAGCCGGCAATGGAGGCGTGAACCACCGGGATGGTTTCTGACAACTCCCCTTCGAACACGCTGCCGACACACAAACAACACAACACACCAACACAACACACCGTGGTTAACAGAGTTTGAGTCAAAACAACGCAGGAAGTTCGATTAATTTCACAACATCCGTCCAAACCTGGGGTCTCCAGGCATCTTTAGTTCAGCTGCCGTCAGACGTTTACGCCCCGAGATTTATTAGAATTTATTAGAAGTATTAAAAACTTCAGCATTTTTAAAAACAAGTTACATTTTTATTTTTGTGTCAAAAGTAAACATACAGAACTACCGTATTTTCCACCTGATAGGTCGCACCGTTATATAGATCGCTTTGTCCAATTATTGGCAATAAATTGGAAAAATCCATAAACGGGTCACACTTTTATTTAGGTCGCATCTATTATGCATCACCGCTACGCGACGCGTCAGCGCGTCATTTGCCCTGCTGAAAATGGCGGCCACAGAAGGGAGCGAGCACGGAAGGACTTTACAATCAATCAATCAATCACCTTTATTTAACCAGGTAGAGCCCGTTGAGATCGAGATCTCTTTTACAAGGGTGACCTGGTCAAGTGGTCAGCAGCACACGTCACATTGGCAATAGGCATTTGCACTTATCAAAAAGAAAATAAA
This sequence comes from Garcialebias charrua, assembly GCA_038048925.1. Lineage (NCBI taxonomy): Eukaryota > Metazoa > Chordata > Actinopteri > Cyprinodontiformes > Rivulidae > Garcialebias > Garcialebias charrua. The sequence goes on from JBBPBX010000241.1 coordinate 94,099, forward strand.
GAAAACTACAATCACAGTAAACAGATGTTGACAGTTCAAAACCAACAGGATATGACAGATTTCTATATACATTATATACAAAACAAGCAGACAAAAAAAACAACAATGACATGTATATTGGATAAGTAGTGGTTAGAAACATCTGCAATGGTCAAGTTTCTTGATGACATTTTCTACTACGGTTGACATAAAGGATCCAGGAGAGATGAATGTTGATAGTTTCAGATCTTTCTGTAAGTTGTTCCAGGCTGAGGGGACGGCGAAGCTGAATGCTCTTTTTCCTAGTTCAGTTCTGACAGGAGGAACTGACAGGAGGACTAAATCGTTAGAGCGCAGGGAGTAATGACTGTGTGATGTTTGTATTAAGGAGGTGAGGTATGACGGGACTAGGTTTAGGAGGGTCTTGTAGATGAAGGATATCCAGTGAGTGTATCTGCGAGTGCTGAGAGATGACCAGCCAGATTTTACGTAAAGCTCACAGTGATGAGTGCGATAACTGGAGTCAGTAATGAACCGAAGGGCACCGTGGTAAATGGAGTCTAAGGACTGTAGGTATTTTGATGCAGCACTCATGTACAGCACGTCACCATAATCTAGTATTGGCATGAATGTTGCAGCTACTAATGTTCTCCTGGCTTTGCATGAGAAGCAGGATTTGTTTCTGAAGAAGAAACCTAGCTTCAGTTTGAGTTTAGTGGCCATTTTGGAGATGTGGGTTTTAAAAGACAAGATTAACACGGTAAAAACAATTACAGGTATTTGTTTGCTGAAATTGTAGCAAAGATGTGTCTTAGCTGAACTTTTCCTTAATAAATGAACGCAATTGTCAAATCGGCTGGATTTAAAAAGTAGTTTCGCTATGGCTTTATTTCTTTAAAATTTAGCTAAATAAACGCTTAAAAATATATATTTCTTAGCTGACATTATAGCACAAGGGTTCCTGAGCTTAACCGTTCCTTAATAAATTCACGAAATGGTCAAATCTGCTGGATTTAAATTGTTTCGCTTTGACGTCTTCCAAACCGTCGCGTGCGCTGCAAAAATAAATTATAAATAAATCTAATTTTAGCTCAAATGTCTCATACAGCTAACAGTTTGTAAATGACCACCAAGTAATTACGTTCTGTAAGTTTGATAAAAATCTGTCCTGTAGATCATGAGCTAAATAGTATTCGTTTACGGTAGCTAACCGCTAACAACAAACAACGATACTAAAAGATCAAACTTTTTTTAGCTCCAAACATCTCCTGCAGCTAACAGTTTGTAAATGTCCACCTAGTAATTACGTTCTGTAAGTTTAAAGAAAATCTGTCCTGTGGTTTCGTAGTTCTTACTTCCAGAGCAGGAGGCCGGGCAGCGACAGAGTCAGTCCGAGCAGAGGAGGCTTTTTTCGGACACATGAGCTGGAAATGGTCAGTGTACCCTAGTGGACAAAAGTGGTACTGCACCATTTTTTGCCAAAATGAAAAACTGTCATATCTGAGCCAAAAATTGGTCTAAAAATATGGGGAAAAATCTATAAACATGTCTCACTTCTCTATTAGTCGCAGGGCATGCAAATTAGGCAAAAAACTGTGACCTATAGTACGGAAAATATGGTAAATGTATCAATAATTCACATGAATCTGTTAATCTGGTGCTGAGGGAAGTCTTAACTTGACAGGACTATTTCACTTCCTGTTAGTGATTGACTGCAGTTTGTAGTTTCCTCTGAAGAAAATGCAAACCGCCCTCAGACGGTAGAAGATTAGTTTAAATGGTCAGCAACAACCCAGGAACCTGCTGGAGCACCAGACACCTTGTCCATCAGGGTCCCTGTCCACGCTGAAGACAGTTTTACGTCACAGTGGACTGAGAGGACCAGGAAAGCTCCAAAACCTTTGAGCTGGACCGAAACCTGCAGCTGTCCACGAGAACAAGACAAACGTCTTCTGGATAAAAAGTTTGACAGTTGAGACAAAAGACTGAGATGTTTGGACCCAAAGACAAAAAGGAAGTTTGGAGGAGTCCAGGTGATACGTTCCGACGTGAGAACAATGAACAAGTTGTCAGGCATGGTGGTGGGAGCATCATGCTGTAGGACAAAGTGAGGCGGACAACCTCCAAACTCCAGCTCCACCTCAAATCAGCAGCTGGATGGTTGAAAGCTGGACTCGGGTCCAACGGGACCATGACCCCACACATGTCAGAACTAGTTTCTGGACTAATCTGAAAAACCAACCAGTTTAACTGAAGTCCACCAAGAAGAACAAAAGTCAGATATCAAACAGAAGCTTGTGGATGGAGACAAAATGCCCGAGGTCCAGGAGACACCAGCTGAAGGACATTTAAACAAACATTATGGATATATTGGAGCCTGTATTTATAATTTAGAACCTGTGTGTACTTAAAAACATTTTTAAATTAAAACTTATTATTAAAACCATGGTTTTGTTGAAGAATGATTCCACCCTGGAGACAGAGCTGCTCAAACAAATCATTAAGAACTTGAAATGACCTGGACCTTCATGATGAGTGGTTTAAATCTCTGGTTATACACATCATGGTAGAAGATTAAATAACGTCACTGATGGTTTCTACCTGGCCAGGTGCTTCTGGATTAAACTAATGTCCTGTGTGACTCAAACCCACAGGTCTGCTCCTCCTGGCTCCTCTGCGGGACCTGCTGCCTTTCAGTCAAAGCCCGGGGACAAATTCACCCACTCACTTGTCTGCTGGTCAGCTTCAAAACTGACAGTGACGTATCACTGGACAGGTAACCAGCTCACCTGTAGAAGTTTTCTGATCCGCCGATGGCCACCAGGCAGTAGGTGTTGGTGAGTTTGGCGAAGCAGCCCACCTCGTTGTTCTTCTCGAAGGAGGTTCTGACGGCCATGATGCTCCTGAGGACCGGCTGGGCCCGGGCAGAACTTTACGGTTCGGCTTTCGGAAACAAACACGTGGTTGTTTTAAAACCCGGCGGGGCTTTAGCTTCAAGCTTTGTTAGGTCGTTTGAGTCCACGTGCGACGTAAACAGGCCCTGAATACCCGAAGAAGACTGGTGGTTTCTTGACACGAGACGCCGTGCTCTGCTCGTGTCCACTTCCGGTTCAGGGACAACGTGATGACGTAAGACGTAAGTACGTCAAAATAACAAATAAAACGGATCTGTAAAATTTAGTATTTATGTCAGATCAATAATAAAAATAGTAACAATGTTTATCTGTATATTTTTGTGTGTTCTTTTTTTTCTTTTCTTGTTTATAAACGGGGGGGGAGGGGGCTGCACAAACAAGGCGTCAAAGCCCAGTTGGGATATCCAACTTTTGTCAAGTCAGCAAGGAAATCTGCTAAACACAATAATGAACAGAAAAAGTCTAACAGACGGAAAAACATTGTCATTCCTTATGTTGCTGGAGTCTCAGAGAATTTCAGAAGGATTTTCAACAAACACAACATCCCAGTACATTTCAAACCCAGCAGGACTCTCAGACAGAGGCTGGTCCACCCTAAGGACAGAACCCCGACACACAAACAGAGTGGTGTGGTTTACGCAGTCCAGTGCAGCGAGGTCTGCTCAGACCGTTACATTGGAGAAACGAAGCAGCCCATCCACAAAAGAATGTCTCAACACAGGAGAGCAACCTCCTCTGGACAAAACTCAGCTGTTCACCTCCACCTCACGAACAAGGGACACTCATTTGAAGACCAGAATGTGCACATTTTGGACCAAGAGCACAGATGGTTTGAGAGAGGTGTGAAGGAAGCTGTTTATGTTAAGAGAGAAAAACCTTCTCTCAACAGAGGAGGAGGTCTGAGATTTCAGCTTTCCAAGACACTCAGTTTTGGGAATGATTCCGAAACGTTCTACACCGGATGGGAACTGAGGTGTCTTGTCTGTAAATTAGACTAACACATTTCTTTGAGAAGCCTCTGTTTGTTGGTTGGGAGTTGTTTTTTGACAGTGTTGTGTCTTCTGTCATAGACCTCAAGGGAACCCCCTACTGTTAAGGTGTGATCTGTCAATTTACATGTATGTGTTACCTCAGCTTGAAATTTACATATGATGGTGCGTGGTTCTGTTATAACTCCAAACTTCTCACAGTTTGTTCATGGAATTGAGAAAGCCTCCTGGATGGGAGTCGAAACGTTTTCTGTTACAAATAAAGTCCAGTTGATCTTGTATTGAACGCCTTTTTGATTTATCATGTCCTGGACGACTGAGAATCTTCACCAGCGATCTGTTTCATGTTGCTGCTGATCTGTTTCATGTTGCTGCTGATCTGTTTCATGTTGCTGCTGATCTGTTTCATGTTGCTGCTGATCTGTTTCATGTTGCTGCTGATCTGTTTCATGTTGCTGCTGATCTGTTTCATGTTGCTGCTGATCTGTTTCATGTTGCTGCTGATCTGTTTCATGTTGCTGCTGATCTGTTTCATGTTGCTGCTGATCTGTTTCATGTTGCTGCTGATCTGTTTCATGTTGCTGCTGATCTGTTTCATGTTGCTGCTGATCTGTTTCATGTTGCTGCTGATCTGTTTCATGTTGCTGCTGATCTGTTTCATGTTGCTGCTGATCTGTTTCATGTTGCTGCTGATCTGTTTCATGTTGCTGCTGATCTGTTTCATGTTGCTGCTGATCTGTTTCATGTTGCTGCTGATCTGTTTCATGTTGCTGCTGATCTGTTTCATGTTGCTGCTGATCTGTTTCATGTTGCTGCTGATCTGTTTCATGTTGCTGCTGATCTGTTTCATGTTGCTGCTGATCTGTTTCATGTTGCTGCTGATCTGTTTCATGTTGCTGCTGATCTGTTTCATGTTGCTGCTGATCTGTTTCATGTTGCTGCTGATCTGTTTCATGTTGCTGCTGATCTGTTTCATGTTGCTGCTGATCTGTTTCATGTTGCTGCTGATCTGTTTCATGTTGCTGCTGATCTGTTTCATGTTGCTGCTGATCTGTTTCATGTTGCTGTGTTCATTCGTGCTCATCTGCTCACACAGACTCATGTTCGTGCTGCTGTTCGGCATATTGTTTTTATGCTATTAGTGCTCAGCATATTTTTAGTTGATGTTTTTCTTAGTTCATATCTTAGATGTTATTACTGTTTTTATTTTACATTTTATTGTTGGATGTAACTGGGACCCTCTAATTTTTCATTCCACCACATGTACCACATATGGTGGAACAGCAATAAATACTGTAATCTCTGACATTTTTGGATTTTTACCTGGATTATTGAGCATGAAATTTGGTGTTTTATAGACTCGTTTTTAAACACCAAGGAAACTCAAAACTGACCCTCTTTTCTTCCTTCAACAGCATAGCAACCAGACTCCTCCTACCGCCGTCTTCGCGCTGCGTGCGTTGGGCTCTTCGCTTTCAGCCAATCACGTCGGGTTATTCTCGTGACGTATCTTGTTGATGCGAGAACAAAAACGGTAAGAGGTATCACTCTTCTATTTTTTTAACTCATTAGGTGAACATTAGCCGTTGTACCCAAGTTGTTAAAACATTATATTGGATATAGGTTTCTATTTACTTGTTTTTTATTTAAATAATGAATTTGTAAAGACCTGGCGTTTTTGGAGCCCAGTTTGGTAAATTTTGTTAATTTCTGTGACGCTACACGTTTCTCGTTCATCGCGCAGAGTGGTTCATCTTATTTGTTTGTAGGATCTTTGCAGCTGCGCTCTCTATCGTCACGGAATGTGATGTTGGTTCGATTCTCTGCCTGGAAACACCACGAACTTATCGGAACCAGCGGCTGACAGAAGAACCTCCCGGGCTGAGAGGGGTCCATTAGGTGGGCTGAGATTAATTTCTGCTCCATGTTCCGGTTCTTTTAGGAACAGTCTGGGTTTGTGGGCGGAGCTCTGAGGCTGTAAACATGTCGGTCATTGAGTGAGGCCGAAGTTTCACAAAACCAAGAATTATTCTGTCTCCACAGGAACTTTTATTTTATTTTATTTAGACTTGTGTCAAAGATCTGAAGTTAAACGCTCGAGTCCATCTTTACGAGCTTACTTTGTTAATGGCAGCAGGAAATCTTAAACAATCTCAGCAGCAGATTCAGTTAATCTGCGTCACCTTTCTTCCTCCACCTGAACACATCTGCAGGACCTGAACATCTGCAGGACCTGAACACATCTGCAGGAACTGGACCGTGAAAAGGAGTCTGGATGTGTTGTACATGTTTATTTCAGGTTTATAATGATTATTAATATATTTATTCAGTAGGTTTTGGTTAATAAAGATTTACTGTTAATTTTTCTTAGGAAAGCGCTTGAAGACAGCGGCGGCTCCTGAAATGTCCACCAGAGGGGGCTATTTCTCTAAAAATGAAAGAAAAAAATGTCCCAAGTTCAAACGTTTTTAAAAAAAAAAATCAAATGCAGATTAATACAAGGTCAACCGAAGAATTAAATGCTCAGGATGAGAAGAACCAGTTTGACTCACTAAAACAACAAAGAACAAACAAAATAAATAATATATAAATTATAGAAAGGAAAATAAGTGAGATTAAAACATTTCTGCATTTCTACTTGCAAGAGGCTTTGTTTTCAATCTCCAGATCAATACAGTGTTCTCCAGATCAATACAGTGTTAAGAAATAGTAAAACACCCACATTTAGTATATCAAATTATTAACCTTTGATCATTTTTATAAGCAAATTAAAATAACTGTAGCCTTCAGAGTCCAATACTGTACAATAACCTGCACTGGTAACCTAACTCCACAAACAAAGAAAAAAACAAACTCACCAGTTGCCACTTTTAGAATAAACGATCAGCTGAAGACTTTTATCACAAACAGAGACTTCTAAAATTTGAGAGGCAAATCAGTCAGAAATGCAAATAGACATTAGATAAAGGGCTTTCAATTATTTAAAACTTACCTGAGCAAGTCTGCTTGAGTCACTGACCGCACGGCTCATCAAAAAAAATAAAATAAATTAAAAAAAATAAATAAATAAACGGCCAGAAACACGCGATTGGTAGGTAAAGCTCACGTTGGACGGGTCCAGGGCGGTGAAAACTGCGCCCAGCATCTTCCCATTGTTTTGTAACGTCATGGAATAACTGCGCATGCGCCACTTATAACGAGAGTCTATGGATAAGATTCAGGCGCCCCCAATACAGGAAATACGTCACCAATCAGAATACGTTTTTTGAAACAAACAATATAACTCATTACTCGTAAAATATTTATCCTACACAACTAAAAACATATATGCATATATTTCGAAATATTTTTATTTCATTTTTATTTTTAAAAAAAATTAAGTCTTCAATGTAAAAAAGTCCAGAAGTTCCAGTGGGGCGGCGCCCTAGCGCCCCCTATTGGCCGGCCGCCCCTGCCTGAAGATAAACTTCTGTCATGTGTTGGAGGTTTATTGCTTGTGTTTCTCAGGATGGTGGTGGGCGATATGCATTCCTCCAGAGGATGCTGTAGTTGAGTCTGTGAGGGCAGATGTGTGAACGCCCTGCAGGAATCGAACCTTCAGCCTCAGGTGGAGCGTCAGTCTCACCTCTGGGGGGTTGGATCCAGATAAGGGACAGAGGAGGACAACGGTGCGGATACAGAAACGTCCAACATGTCGTCTGAGAGGACGGAGCTGTCCTGCAGGAAGTGAGGTGACGTGTGAGCGGAGACGCAGACGAGACTAGAAGAACCTGTGCTGTTAAACCCTCCACTGTCTTTGGTGTGGGGTCGTTGTGTTTCTTCAGAAGACAGAGTCCGTCTGAGGTCCGGACCGAAGCTTGGACCCATTTGTGTCGGACAGACAGAACCTTCAGGGTCGCTGCCCGTCTGTTCATCTGGCACCGGTTTCCTCCGTCGGACCTCAGTTTGTCTCCGAGCTGCGAACAGGACTCTGAAACGGACGTGTGAAAATATTCAGCAACGGTTTGTTCCTGTTTGTTCCAGAAGCTGCGACAGAACTGTCTCAGCAGCTCCTCTGATCCGTTTCTCCAAACAGAACCCAAAGAAACTGCAGAGTTGGGTTCAAACACGACGATTAAAACAGGTTTTTTAAGAAAAATATAAACATCCGTGCACGCTCTTCTTCTTACCCAGGTCCGGTCTCAGAGGTCCAGGAGTGAAACCCGGACCTCCAGCTGGACCAGAAGTGTTTTACCTCAAAATCCCTGCAGGGTTCTGGGTCTGGCTCTGAGACCTGATGGTTCTCTGCAGAGTTCCCACTTTACCGTGGAGGTACCCCGGATCCTGGGGACTTTGTGTTCTGGAGCGTCAGCCTCTGGTCTGTGATAAACCGGTCTTGGGTCAGATGAAGAGCCACTTGAAGACCACGATGAAGAAGGTCTACAGGGAACAGGATACCTTGTCTGGAGCAGGGGAACCGTAGAACCCTCATGGACTCGGGCCCAGCAGAGAACTTGGATGGTCAGTCCTAGGCTCTGGGATTCTGCCGGGTCAAACCAGAACAGAACCTCCTGGTGGGCCACAGAATCCTCTGGGTTGCTGGTCGGGGCAGAACATCCGTGAGGGGTTCTGCAGGACGTCTCAGACCTTCTCCTCTGAGAGGTCAGGGTTGTTCAGGCGTCTCCAGAGCGCTGACGATGCTTCTTCACGCCTGCAGGTCCAGCTTTTAAAACCACGTCCATTATAAACGTTTGTTTAAACGAACCGGTCCAGATGTGCCTGACGTTGGCGTGAGCTGCAGCAGAGGTGGACACCACGTCGGACCTCCTGTGAATAAAACAGCATTTGAAACTGAATCACATGAAAGTGCGTGTTTCACTCCAGGTTTGAGCTGCTGAGCTGAGCAGCGACGATGGGAGGAGACCAGAGTCACGGGGCGAAGCCCGAGGAAAGAAAAGAAGCCGAAGAACATCTGGAGTCTGAAAAACCCGACCGCCGGGCGCCTGAAGGTAAAACCCGAGCGCCACACGTCTCTGAAAGTCTCAGTTTAAACGTTTGTTTCCTCACCTGGAATAAACATGTAACTCCTGAAGTGTGAGGTCATCAGAACCGTTTCTTCCACAGACTCACCGGGTGAGCTGCCCCAGTGCATGATGGGAAGCAGGAAGGTGGACGACATGAGCTTCATGATCTCGTGCACCAACTGGTATTAGCCTGGTTCTGTCTGGACCTCTGGGGCCCGGACGCTGCGTTCATGAAGCCCCCACAGAGACGCTGAGGTCCATCAGGGCCCGTGAGAGGACGCTCCTGCAGAACCTCCAGGTTCTGGGTCTTCTTCAGGAGACGTTCGTCTCACTTTGTCTTCCGTTTAAAGAAAAATGTCTTGTTTCTTTAGTCCGAGCCCGTTGTTCAGTTTAACTTTGATTTTTCTGCAGTTTGAACAGAAATAATAAAGTTTATTGACGATCAATGACGTTTTTCATGAGGCGGGGGGGGGGTCCAAAGTTCGTTTTTGTTCGAGTCAGAAAGTCGAGCAAAGTAAAAAAGTTCTGTCGGTGAAGAAGTTCGACTCCTGCTCCAGTTTAAAGAGTTCAAGAAGAAAAATGAAGGTTTTGAAGTAAAAAAATGCATTTTAAACGTTTAAACGAGCGTGGAGGAGCTGAGCAGAGACCCTGGAGGTCCAGGCTCGGTTCTGCAGGCTCAAACTGACATGAAGCTGAACAGAACCAGCAGGAGGATCAAACAGAACCTCCGAAACACCACCTCCCTTTCTCTGTTCAAGACAGCCCTGAAAACACATCTCTTTAGACTAGCTTATCATTAACTTTACTAAATGTATTTTTATTATTTTGCATTTTATAATCTTTATGTATTTTTATATTTCAATTTGTCACTGATAATGTTTGCACTGTATTGGTTTGTTAAGTGTCCTTGGGTGGTGTCCTGAAAGGCGCTTTTAAATAAAATGATGATTATTATTATTATTATAGAACCTCCTCTACATGAAACAGGTGAAGCTCTGATGATCACACCTGAATTTAAACACCTTTAATTCAGCAGAGGAGACGTTCGGGTCACCTGAGAGGAGGCGTCTTCACCCCGGAGCTCTTCCTGCTGGACAAAGACTCGAGAAACCAAGTCTTCAGATCCTCACAACTTCAGGACACGGGAAGTTTAATCATCTCTCTAAACTCAGCTAAAGTTAAACTTATTTTAATATCAAACACACAACAATACAGCCCAGTCCTGACCTGGTACCAGAACAGGTCCGGTACTGGTGCTGAGCAGGTCCAGACTGGAACCGGGCTCTTCAGTCTTTCTCAGGCTTTTCATTTATCTGAATGTTTTCAGCTCGTAACTCGTCCCTCAGTTCATGTGCATGTCTCAAAACGTTCGGCTCATTTGGGACGTTCCTGCTTAGCTGATTTGACTTTTTGAAACATTTTAGCTTTGTCGGCCATGTTTGTCTCATAGAAAATGAATGGAGCTGTTTACAACTTTTTACTCCTCATTTCGGCTTTTCTTTTTCAGCTTTTTTCTGCTCATTTTAGCTTTATATTTTTTACTCCTTTATGCTTTTCAGCTACTTTTAGCCTTATTTTTTCTGCCATTTTTTGTTGTTCCTTTCTGCTGTTGGCTTCAGCTCAGGTTAAGAGTTTAGTGAGGAAACCTTTTCAGCTGAAATCGTTCTTTCACAGGAAACGACATTTCTCGGGTCAGTTTGACCGTTTGCTGCTGCAGACTCCGTCTCACGTTATATTTAATATTTAATGTACGATCACAACAATAATCTTAAACTTAATTATTATTACGTTTCATCTTTAGCTGCTCAGACAATAATCAGCAGCAGCTAAAGATTATCCAGCATTATTTTCCATTGTGTTTCCTTTAATAATGGGACTCAAACAGACACGTCTCCATGGAGACCAGGTTAATTATTAATAATTAATATCAATAATTAATTGAAGACACAATCTGTGCTGCCATCAGTCTCGTTTGGTCTTTACAAGACGAGCCGAACTTCTCATGACAGATATTTTAAAAATGAAATACACGAGTTTTTTTCAAATTCAACCTCTGGGTTTTGAAACATTTTACTAACAGACAATCGTGCAAGGCATTTACATGATCCCCCGCCTCTCACCTAGTGTCAGGAGATAAAAGGACATGAGAAGTCTTTTATTAATGTTTTATTGTCAACGATGTTGTGTTGTTGGTAAATAACTGGAGTTAAACCAAATGAACAAGAATCATTAAACATTAAAAAACAAAACCGTTTCCTTTTAATTAAAATGAGAAATAAAGTTTTAAATTGTTCACATGCTGATAATAATAAAAACAATAATTCAACATTAAGTGCAAAAAAGTTCACAAACGAGAAAAATCTAAGTATTTACAGTAAACGGACAAACGTGTAAAGAATTAAAATTAGTTTTGAACCCATTTAATAAAATGTAAACAAAAATCTTAGTGCATTTACAGAAAAACGTTTATTTTGTAAGAAACTGAACGTTTTAAAGCTCTTTCTGATAAAAGTTGTAAAAATTCGATATGTTTTCCCTTCTACATTTATTTCTACGAGATAAGAAACGAAAGGCAACAACGGGCGGGTTAAAGGAGGACTCGGCACCGTGACGCCACTCAGTAGAACCACAGGGATCCTCGGGCCCCCGACCACAACGCCACACCTGAAAGTTCTGACGGGTCGTCCAAACGGACTCTGGAGGCCAGAGGTCACCGAGGCTTTTCAGCTCCGGCCTCCGTGAACTCTCAGAGTTTGAGACCAGAGAGATTCTTGAAGCAACAGTTTCTATAACTCCATTCTGTTGTGAAACTATTCGGGGCTGCCGCCTCCGAACACGCTGAAGCTCCAGCGAGTCTCAGGTGAAGCTCCAGCGAGTCTCAGGTGAAGCTCCAGCGAGTCTCAGGTGAAGCTCCAGCGAGTCTCAGGTGAAGCTCCAGCGAGGCTCAGGTGAAGCTTCACAAGTCAAGTCGGGCCCTGCACCTCCAGCAGTCTCAGTCAGATCCTTACGGACGAACTCGAGCACGTTGGGTGGAACAGTCCGTGAGATCCTCAGGGAAAATTTGCACATTTTCTTATTTACGTTTCATTTTCTTATTTACGTTTCTAACGAGTCCAACATTTATAATTCCTGCTTCACCTCGACAGACTCACGTGAGGAGACGAACGCTCGGAGACGGTGGGAACTCCCTCACTAATGAAACTTTTGGCCTCCCCGGACTAGCCGTTAGCTCGTCTGTCTGGTCAGAACATGGATCGTTAAAGAAATGCAGACATCCTTCAGAAACCAGCGTGTAGTCTATACGCAATATGCAGGTATACGGAGTACTCACTAGAAAAGCTCAAGAATTTCAGTATAACCACTTAAAAGTGCCCAATGACACATGACACACGTGTCACTGATGCGTTAAACAACAGTTAAACGCTTCCATAACAATCTGTGTGCAGCACATGTTCATTACATTCACTTATCCAATGAATTATTGTATAATTCTGTAATACTTGAACATGTTTTGCTTTGATACCGTTTTATAACTTATATAACATGTTTTTAATACAACGCCAACAGTTTGTTGTAAATTTATTGAATTATAAGCATCAGAGAAATTTGGAAATGTTCGATACGCTTAAAAATCTAAATTAATTGATGATTACATTGTAATAACCAGCTATTTTCTAAGCACAGTATAAAATGTAGACTACACCACCAACTTGCAGGTTGAAGCTGGGAAGCAGACCAGCATCCCTACAGGCTGGATACAGTACAAGTTTTAGGCTCCGCCCCTTTACATAAACATACATCTTAATGGTAAAAAAAAAAACGAATTTCAGATCATTTTGATTTCATTGTTGTTGATTCACACAGTTCTTGCCCTGCCTCTTGCTTTTATTTAAAATTTTCTAACTAGTTTAGCTGTAGTTATTTCATACTTAAAGAAAGGTCATGTGACACCATGAAAGTGCAGGGTGGAGTAGGCGGGGCTACAAGCTCCACATCACTAATGAGCAGACTCTGGTTCCAAAAATACAACATGGCAGCTGCCGTCAATCAGGCCTCGTGGCTTCATTTTGAAACAAGTGAAGACACCTCGTCCATTTTTTTAATGTCTGATTTGAGACGTCTACACAGAACCCCACCCAAAAAGTGCTGGAGTGTCCTCTTAAGGACACCTGTCACTGTGTCCAGCGAGCATCACCTTGTGTGTGAGTGGCGACATCAGATGTCGACCTTTAAAGACAACTCAGCGTGGTCCGAACTCACCAGAACATCAGGACCTGGAACAACGAGACCAAGAGCTCCGACACCGGACGCCTGAAATGAGTTTTTATTTAGTTCTGCCCGTCACAGTCCCAGTTAACTGAAATAAACAACAGCAGATGAATCCAGAACCGGGCCGGAGCTCAGTCCAGTGTCAGTCTAATCCAGGTCCATAAAAGAGGCAGATTTCTCGAGGACCCTTCGCCCTCTGAGATTAAAGATCTGCGTGCACGTCTCTCAAACAAATTGTGTCTCTCATGAACGTTGAATGAAACGAACTCCTGTGAGTCTCAGTAAATATCTACAACAAACTCTGATTCTTCTTTCAGACGGAGTCGGTTTAAAACGTGGACAAAGTTTCTTTTGACGAGGGTTTAAGAACTACCATATTTTCCGGAATATAGGTTGTGGCTTTTTATCATTTTTGCATGCCCTGCGACCAATATTCAGGTGCGACCTATTTATGGCTTTTTTATGAAATAAGCTGATTTGTAATCATTTATTAACAAAAATTAAACTGAGACACACTCTTACAATAATGTCAGCTAACAAATATATATATTTTAGGTGTTTATCCTGCTAAAATTATTCATTTATTAAAGAAAAGTTCAGCTCAGACACATATTTGCTATAATTTTTATCAAACAAATAATTGTTTTTAAGTGTTAATCTTCTTTAAAGCCTTGCTGTGCGCTCCTGTGGAAGAGACATTTGCAGCAGAGCTAAACACGGTGCACATTTTGACGTAGGTGCGACCTATATTCCAGAAAATACGGTAAATGTTGAAACCAGAACATCTCGTCTTCACTGAAACACCTTTCTGCTGCTGAACAGTTCTGGAAAATGAAAACTATTTAAATAAACGAGCAGGTATTTGAATAGTTATTTTACTTTTTGATTCAAAAGACAAAACACTTTATCATGTCTCATGCTGGGTTCAAGATCCTCCCCTGTGCGTTAACGTTTTACGATTCTTCTTTAAAATAAGCAGCAGGTGAGTCGATCTTTTACCTCCTGAAGATTAATTTTATGATTTTTCCTTTAACTGGTTTTAAATCCAACTGGTTTTAAATCTAACTGGTTTTAAATCCAACTTGTTTTAAATACAACTGGTTTTAAATACTTTGTCAAAAGGAGGAATGTATGTATGTATGTATGTATGTATGTATGTATGTATGTATGTATGTATGTATGTATGTATGTA